>JAULKM010162469.1:0-16318 GCA_032355605.1 Rubia tinctorum | reverse complement strand
AAGCAATGGCATGAGAAGTTTGACCATGCCGTTCTAGCCAATGGTTTCAAAATCAATGAGTGTGATAAATGCGTCTATGTGAAAGACACGGAAAATGGATATGTAATCTTATGTCTATATGTGGATGACTTGCTCATTGTGGGTAGTAATGAAAAGGTGATCAAATCTACCAAGGATATGTTGAATTCTCATTTTGACATGAAGGATATGGTACTAGGGGATGTAATTTTGGTGATAAAGATCATCTGAAGCACTGATGGTATCACCTTAACCCAGTCTCAGAAATTCAACAAGAATGACTCTGAGGTGGCCATGACTCCAATAGATCCCAATTTGCATCTTTGAAAGAATAAATTAGAGGCTATTATCAGGTGGAGTACTCGAGAGTCATTGGAAGTCTGATGTACTTAATGAGTTGTACTAGACCAGACATTGCCCACACTGTTAGTAGGTTAAGTGGATACACGAGTAACCCCAGTACGACTTAGTGGAAGGCGATAACTAGAGTATTGAGAAATCTATGTTTCACTCGTGATTATGGCCTACATTATATGAGTTATCAAGCTGTAGTTGAAGGATACGGTGATCCAAAATCAATACATGATATAAATGATCTGAAATCCACTATTGGGTATGTATTTACACTAGGTGGAGGAGTAGTCTCGTGGAAATTCTCTAAACAAATAGTTATTACTCAATCCACGATGGAATATGATTTTGTTACATTAGACAATACGGGTGAGGAGGCTGAATGGCTCCTCCATTTTGTAGAAAACATTCCTAGACGGTCGAAGCATGTTCCAGCCATATGTATACATTGCGATAATGTGTCTGTTATTGCCAAAGATCAGAATATGTTGTATAATGGGAAGTCTCGTCATATTCGACGAAGACATAGTTCCATCAGACAACTTCTCCCAATTGGAGTGATCACAATTGACTATGTAAGTTCGAAGGACAACATAGCCGATCCCTTGACAAAAGGGTTGAATCAAGAGATAGTTGAAATATCATCAAGAGAAATGGGACTAAAGTCCATTAAATAATGGATTACATACGTGGACACCAACTTATGTGACTAAAAATCCCAAGATCTAGGTTCAAAGGGACAACTAAACTGCAAAGACCCATCGCGATCACTGTGGGGGAGTTCATACCTCCTGTCTTATTCCTATGATGAAGAAACAGTGAAGTTAATGGAGGTTAAACATTCGATTGTTTTTAATGATTCACGGCATCGAGTGTATGATACTTGAAAGAGTGCATAGTTTACGGAACTGCTCTTGCGCTAAGAATCACCTATGTAAGCGAGATGTGTAGCTGTTTCGAAAAGGAGTTGTTGGGATGCAATTCCTTATAAACCTTATAGAATTAGGCGTGTGTCATGGCCTGATTAATGGACACAACCGAGGAAAGCACAAAGGCTAGGAAAGATGTATGTGGGAAGTGCATTGTCATTCACACAAGCGGTAGGGGGAGTTCAAGGATATCGCGTCTACTTCCTAACCAGTGGACTAAGTGTACTCTCTCAAGAGAAAGTTCAAAGGGTAACACCTACTTATCCTATGCAGCATCTATGTCGTCGAAATGAATCAATCACCAAGTCAAACTCCATGTCTGGCGTGATTTTTCTGATTCCACGTCAATATCTATTCATGTGGGGGATTGTTGGAAAATGATTGTAAAACAAGTTGAATATCGTCAACTTGCGGGCTTCATTTTGAGTTGGTCTTGAACTGAATTGGGTCAGTGAGCATCGTTTTTGGATTCTCCTCTGCGAGTACTATAACATCAACTATTTAAACTCTCAAAACAGATAAGGGGTGAATGAGATATGGATGTTCAAAGAGTCGCTCTTGGAATGGAAACTTAGGCGGAAATACATTCCCACGTAATGAGTTTTCTATGGTTTTTTACTGTCCAAAATGCGTATGTATCGTGTGGAAGTCTCTAGAAAGCTCAAACCGTGTAACAAAAATTCTTGGAATCACGTGTGGAATATATGAGATATGATACGCGGTTAATCATGATAAGGAATATGAGATATTCTTAACTTTCCATAATCTATTCGAATATTTGGTGGTTGGAGAATATTTTCTCTGATTACGAGAATCAGATCTTTCACCGTATCTTTCCATAGAGTCTCTTAGACAACTATAAATAGAGCCTCTATGCCACACATAAACCTTGCACCATTCTCAACTTCCTCATTTCTTCTAAACTTCATGTCGGGACTCAGTCGTTTCAAGGGCAGCGAGTTTACTCGTGACTCCATCAATATGTGATTGCTTGAAACTTGATTATTAATTATATTTTAAGGTTTCCAATTGTACGCATGAATAATTAATAAATTTTATTAGCCTTGCTTATGTTAAATTGTTCGTGTAATTTCGTTATTTAATTTCTACATGTTTTATCAATATACGTTCAACACTCTTTGCCTCACTTACGCAGTTCACACAATCAATAACACTAAAAAAAATTATTAAGACGTCTACCAATTCAAAATATGATCGAATTGAAATAACATGAAGTATTACAATTCAGGAACGAGAGGTTCCTCCTCCTCCTCCCTTGTCGGAGGTTAATCGGAAGTATCGGATGCAAGTCGGCACCACCACAGATACAGAGGCATCAATGCTAACAGAAGCAACGTCGAGATTAAAAACCACAAGCATGTTCAGTTCAAATTTTAGGGGGGAAATAGAGATCTTACCTTCGTTTAGAAGTCGGAATGAAAAAAAATCAACACAATTCGCCGACGAAATTGTAGATTGAAGAAGAAAAATGGATGAAATTGAAATTTAGGCTGAGAGATGGTTGAAAGAAGAGGAACGCAATGAGAGAATTCTGATGAAAGATGGAGAGTGATTAAAATAAAATCTGAAAATATAATATACTATGTAGCAATTGCAAATTTATCCTTATACCTTATTTAATAACAAATCGAACCTCCATCTCACCCTAAACTTATGTGATACCGTCTCACACAAGTTTTTGTACTAACAAATTATCTTCATTAATATTGTCCTCTCCTGCAAAAGCTAATCATTGACAAATTGTAAAGATATATTAATTTGAATAATGGTTCAAAACAATCCAAAATCTTGAGGAAACATACATATATCCTAGTACTTAGATGGTCCTTTTAAATACTTGTGTTCTTTCTATTGTTGTGAATATAGATTAAAATTTTCAAGTCTAACTAATGTCAAGTTGCTCCTCTTAATTCTTTGGATGGAGCCAAAGATACTACAATTTCTTTCACAACATGAAGATGAAGTGGTTTGTGAGAGTATGTTGAATGTCAAACCTTATAATAATGGGAGTGATGATCCATAATTAGCCCACCAGCATAAGGAATCACCGAATGCCCTTGCTTCTATTACATGCGGCTCTCCTAAAACACTCAAACTTGCATAAAAATTGCCGAATTCCACAGATGCATGCTCTGCATAAAATTTTCTAAATAGCCTTCTAATGCATTTATCTCCATTCAAGGAAACCTCTTCATCCTCATTAGGTGGTACACAGAGAATCCCTATATCCTCCACCTAGAAACCACTCTTGACTATAAAATTTTGGAACTAAAGAATGTGCCAAACAATGATGTGTATTGCTTTTATCCCATCTAGAAGCAATCACTTGCTTAACAACATCAATGAAAGTTGATTTACCTTTAAGAATATCCAAATATTCATTGTCAAATATCATTTTTCTCACCTCCTCAATCATTGTATCCCACACATCATACACCAAATGCAAAACACAAGTATCCATGTAGGCAACCCTTAAAAAATCCAATACAAGCTTTGGATATTTCAAAAAATTATCAAGTTTATCCCACTAAGTATCACTTACCAACAAGTATTTAGTATCATTGGCTTTCACTTCAATCAGAGTCCTTCCATTCACCTTAAACTTTTTCCAATCCGGATCTATCACTGTCTTCTCGAGTGCATCATTCAACCTTTGAAATCTAACTTCCATGACAATATGTGAAGAAACCTAGTTTCATCCACAGATAATAACATCACATTAGCATACCTCTCAAAGATCGGCATTGCCAAAACAGGACCTTAGATAAAATTACTAATGTCATAACCTCTCTTACCGAATCCGATATCCATTTGCATTCCATTTAATGATCGAATTTTTCATTTGGTTCACAAATAAACTTCCCACCAAGTTTAAACAATGAACTACACAAGGGGTCCAAAATACCTAAAAAGTTTTCCTCAATCAAACCCCTTGCAGCTTTAAAGTTTGAACTAGTGATAATCTACACAACATTCTTTTCACCAATTTCTTCAATGGTTTTGCTAAATATGTTTGCTATACATGGAGCATCTTTAGTCATCACACCACTTGCATTAACTGACTGATGAAACATTTGACTAGCAGTAGATGCAATTATAATATTGATGTTTGATCTTGATACACCATCCGGCCATCCATCTGAGCATATAGATGCACCTTTTTCACCCTAGCTCTCTCTGACAGGTTCGAGCAACTTCTCTCTACATGGGACTTTTGTTGATGCAACAATGTTGTTCTCAATCGGTCATAAATTGGAGGAATATAGTCACTTAGTTGACTATTGAACATTTTTACTGTCACGTCTAAACCAAGTATTTCTAACAAAGTTAAAAGGAATCAAACTGGTGTAAAACATAAGGGAGAAAAACTTAATGGTTTCATCTCTATCTGTCTCGTTGAAATTCATCTATAGAGCTCATTTCCTTTTCTTTAGGTGATTCACGTTCAATACTTCTGGAAGTGAAATATGTTCTTGCCTTTGTTTTTCTACAAAGGAAGTGCTCACCTTATTTTCTTGGCCTTGACCATGCTCTTTCTCGATCTCATGATATAACTCATCAGTCAAATTCACAAAATGGTATCCCCTAATTGAGAACTCTTTTAAGATGGGCCTTAATTTTTAAAGAATTGTTGAAGTTTTTCTCACAATACTTGCACTTCCAAACTCTATTTCCACCACCCTCGATGTTGGATATTACTTCAATATGACTCCAGGGAGGTTTATCGTCAAAAAACCTACGAGTGCTAGTTGGATGAATAGCCATTGATAACTGATAAGTATTAGGGTGGTTTAGGTGGATAATATCTTAGATGTTTTCGATGGTTTGTAAAAATTTTGAAAGGGGATGAACTAATGATATTGAAGAGGCGCATAGCATGTACAAACAAAGAGACACATAAGATTAATTTCTTTCGGAAATACTAAAAAACCAAATTCAGAAAATTTGAAAAAAGGGAGAGGATTAGAAAAATGGAAGGCGGAAAATTAACTTTCTATTGGAAAGAGTAAAAAATTTAAGTCTGAAAATTTGAAATTAAGTCTGCAACGTTAAAAAAATTGAAAGAAGGAAAATTGACTCTTTTTTTATGGAAAAAATATTTACAGTTGCAAGATTGAATTTTGGAAATTAGATGATATATATATATATATATATCTCAAAAGAAGTCATATAAGTTTGGTAATAAATATGAAATATGTAAAGTTCATCTTCTTATTATTTACTGACTTATAAACCTTTGTATCCAGGCTGACTCAATGAATTTGGACACTGTAGAAGCACCTGTAACCATATCATGTTGTATCGACATGGATATACTTTAAAAAGTGTCTTGTTCGTGTAGCATAAAAAAATTGGTGGTGTTCCCTAGGTTGGTGTTGATTCGCCCAAGATGGGTGTGATATGACCACCTTCATAGCCAAATGTGTTCAAAAGTGTCAGACCGAGAACCCATATGAATTCCGTTGTTGGAAGGTCAATTGCATTTGCATTGTAATACATGACCCCAACTCGGAACATATATCAGGAGCTACGTTTTGAATTCAAATGGTAGGTAGAAAAGTGAAATATTGTTACTCCCTCTGTTCCTGCTGAATCTGTACACTTTTTGGTCAATCTTCTAAAGTCATGTTTGACCACCGTAACTTTAGTTATGTATACTAATGGTGTGTGTAGATATGGATATTTAGAAAATACATTATGCAAGGAACTTAACAATATCTCACATGATGATATTGATGTCTATGTACTAATTGAAGTTTATAGTCAAGTGTGACTTGAGAAAGTTGACCAAAAAGTGTGCAAATTCGGCTTTCTCGACGCTGATGCTCTTGGATCTGTGATTTCCTTCATAGGATTCTTGGAGATGCCACGAGTTCTAGGTTTGTTTATAGCTTTCTATGTCGTGGGGTTGGTTTCTAGCATGTTTATGCTTCTGGGAATTTTGCTAGCAGAGAAATAGTTTAGGAATTTAATCCTTGATTTTGAGTGAATACATGAGGCCCATATTGGGGGAGATGGTTGTGATGGGGGTGTCAAGGGGGTGTGGGGATATTTTATAACACCCCATTTCTCTGTGGATGCGATTAGATTTGAGAATGTGATTTAATTTGTTTTAGTTACCGGTGTGTGGTTATGGCCAGGAGTGACACCTATTTGTTTTTTTATGGTTGATAAAAAAATTGATCGTGTAATAGTGACACCTATTTGTAATTTTTTAAGAGCACATTCGAGGTTAATGATTAACTTGGAAGGTTCTTTCTTTGTGTCTTCTAACACTTCAAAAGAGCTTGAATCAAAAACTGATTGTACCTTTGCATCGATAATTTTTTGCAGTTACTAAATTTCAAATTCCCCTTTTTCAGGGAAATTAAATTAGTCGGGAAATGAAAACCAATGGCTTTGAAACCTAGTTCTCAAATGTGGAATTTGATGTTTAAGGTGGTGTGATTGGGGAGAAAGGGTGGGATTTGAGTTTTTTTTGGTATGCCAACGGTAATGGCAGACGGAGGCGGTGGCATGGATAGGGTGAGGAAATGAAGGGGATTGCAACGGTGGCAAGCAAAATTGTAGAAGAGGAAGAAGAATAAGACCAAAGAATGGGAAAAGGAATTTTTAATTATTTTTTACAGATTTTAAATTAGGGATTTAAAAAATTAATTTCAACTTTAGTCGACTTTGACTAGCGTTGATTTAAACTTCACTAAAGGTTATATTTGGACGTATCAAAGAATCAAGGTTATAAGAGTATTTTTTTTTAAGTAAGTAACTTTGGTTGGGACAAATTTAAAAAGGCAAATAAACAAGTTTGGTTGGAACGGTGCGAGCGGAACAAATAGAGTACTCCTTTCGTCCCAACTGAAATTACATACTCGCTTTTTGACTACTACTGTCTACCAAATTTTGACCACATACTTAAATAGATATATGAGTAACAATATTATTGCATGTGATATAGTTGAATTTGTTTCAATAAGTAGTTTCTAAATATCAACTTTTGTTATCGTTATTATAAGTAGTTAAACATATTAACGATCAGACATGATTTTTAAACAGTGTAATAATGATTGTTGTGTAACTTGAATTGAGATAGAGGGATCAGCTAGTAAAAGAAATTTAGTATAATCAATAATTGCAAACTTCGGAACATAAAAGTAGGGGCAAAAACAAGATTTTTTTGGACCCGAGGATTACATCAATACAATCGTTACCGATCAAAAACTAGTACTCCCTCTATTTCTCTATTTATGATCCACCTACGTTATTGAGATGTTTTTTTAATTGACACACTTTTTAGTTTCGGCAAAATTCTTTCAGTCTCATCCACACATTCTAATTTATACTCTTTACATTCAATTTCATCGCTTCATTTTTTAAATTAAATTTAAGAGTTTAAATTTAGTGTGTTACTTTTATTGAAACGGATGGAGTAAAAGCGAAAATTTTAAATCAAATGTCAAACATGGTACCACATAGGCTATGAGAATCAATCAACTAAAGAAATACGAGAGAAATCTCGAGTACTCCCCAAACATCCAAATCAACAGCATCCTATTTCTTGTATTTTCTCAAAACGCAAACACAGCCAAACAATTTCCACGAATCTTCCCAACTGTCAATTCCTAAATAACACTATAAAACGACGTCATTTCAGTCTGTCCTTCTCAAACACCAACACCACCACCACCATTTACTACAAACAACGTAGTACGCATCAAACTCCAAACCACATCACATGTACAAGTCATTTTTCTAGCATAATCCAATTCATTTTCATAATCCCATATCATCATGATGTACTTCATAGTTTTCTTTTTCACGAATAGAATGGAAAGTTTCCGATCATCGTTCGAACATCGGAACGCCACCGCGGTGGGTGGAGGCGGGGAGGCGGGGGTGGACACGAAGCCGGAGCTGTTTCGGAGTAGGAGGGGCGGGCTTCTGGAGGTTCCGGCCGGCGGCGGGTGGTTCGGGAAGGGTGCATGGGGAATTAATAACACGGCGGAGAGGAAGAAGATGGCGACGGCGGCAGCGCCGGGGAAGTTGTTGGTGAATGTGAAGCTGGAGGGTAGCTTGGGAACGGTTCAGGTGGTTATGATGTCGGAAAACACGGTGCATGACTTGAAGAAGGCGGTGGTGGAGATATATGTGAAGGAGAAGAGGCGCCCGTTTCTGCAATGCTGTGATCCTCGTGGTTTTGTGCTTTATTACTCCCCGTTTAGTTTGGAAGGTATGCATTATAAAATACCCCTCCGTTCTAACATAAAAATGACACTATTTTGACATGATTTAAAAATTATTCAAAATGCTAAAAAATATATTGTTAAATTCTAATAATATCCTTTTAAAATTTAACAACTTTCAATACATGCTGATTTTTCAAAATATTTATGATTTTCCATTATTATTTGCATTAAAAAGCAAACCAAAAGTAATTCCATTATTTTTGGGTGGACAGTGAGTAGTACTAGCAACCCATTCCCACTTACAAAGTAAACTATTCTCTCCTTGACGCAAATTTAGTGTTCAACTTTATAGCTGCGTAAATTACCAAATGGACAAATTCATTTTTCTCCAGTTATATTATAACATTTGTGATGAAACATGTGATTATTGTGTGGAAATTGGCAGGATTGAATGCAGGGGAGAAGCTGAAGAACTTGGTGTCACGCAACTTTTTTATGCGTCAAAAACCGGACAATATGGACTTCAACACCGACTTTAATCATGCTGTGGCCAAACCTCCATTTTCTTTTGTTGAGCTCTTGCATTTCGTATTGTAATTATTCTAAGTAGTTTACTATGATTATAAAACGAAAGAAAGTATAATTAAATACTTTTGTAGTAGTCTTATAGCCTTAACGGGTTGATCCACAGAAATAGACTTCTTTTTTATAATGATATAGAAAAATATGTACTCTTCTCTTAGTAGGAATACCATCTATAAATGTTCAATATATACCACTAATTGTAACTCCATATTACTTACTTTTTGCCGGATATGACGCCATAATATTAGCTATTTGGATTTAGCTGAATAAAATGAGTGATTGAGATTGAATTTAGAAAGGAAAAAAAAGTAGAATGAGTGGATAAAATTAAAAGAACCTTGACATAAAATGAATATGTGTAAAATCCACAAAAATAACCAAAAATTGAAAGTGTGTCACATCCAATGAAACGGAGAGAGTAATAACTGTAGCGAGTGTTAAATTTTATGCCATCCATATCTAAACCCTACGGCCGCAGCCACCTTCTCCTTCTTTTCTCAAAAATCTTTTTTTCCCCATCTCCTTATGATCATTGGGAGATTGGGAAGTAGTAATTTTTTTCAATTGATATTCTTTTAATATTTATTTTATTGAATGAGTATAAATTTGTCTCCATACATCGTTATCGTTCTTTGACCTGATAGCTTAGATTGATGTATTCATGACGATCACTCAATTTAATTTTTTATGTCGATGTATTTTATCCGATTTTATTTTACAGATCGTGTGTTTATCTAGGAGGAGTCTTGTTCTCGATATGTGTTTTTCAAGGTGTTTCCAGTTTGGACAACATAGATCGTGTTTTGGAACAAGTGGTGTTACAGTTGTTGAAAATATCTATCTGATACAGTGATATTGATGTGTGGTACGCTCTTATCTGCCAAGTGATTGTAATTTTCGCGGAAAGCGAGTTAACATCCCTGAGGGCGATGTTACAGATTTATTGGATCACTACTATGTAATAGTACAAATAGTTAGTCTGGTTGACATATTATTTAGATATTCTTGCAACAAATCAGTTATTGCTAGAGGTTAGTTAGGTTAGATGTCAATTCTACTCGTTATAATCGCCGTTGGTTGTTTTTTCCTAGTATCATTGAATGATTAACTTCAAAAAAATGAAACAGAGGGAGTACAAAGAAAACAAGCTCGACTTATCATTATAAGTGTGATATTTCAATAGCAAGAAATATACTCCCTCTGTTTCGCTGGAAGTGGCATTGTAGCTCTAGCTTATTGGATTAATGCTATGGGTAAGATGTCACTTAAAGTTTATTTTTCTGACTGATGAGTACGAAATTACTGTTCACATATGAGTTTGAGCCCCCAAAAATTAGATTAATTATTCCCCTTAAAAAGCACTCAGTAAAAAAGAGGGAATTTTCCCTCTTCCTTTCAAACATTACACAAAATGTCTTATCCCTACTGGTGGCTATAAAAAGCAACTAAAATAGACCTCAAAATAGATTACAATTCATAAACCTGAACATCTCTTCTTTACAAATACACCAAAATTTTCTCAACTCTTCTCCCTATAAACTGACCATAAAACTGAAGTAATTTCCATCTGATCTTCATCCTGGAAGTAATGGATGAAGGCTTAGCAGCTACTCGTCGCTTGACGAACGTCGAGCGTCAGGAAATCGGTGAATTTCTTCTTCAACACTAGCAGTAAGGAAAGATTACCTATAATTGACACATAGAGGTTGTTCAACGATGGAATACCTCGCTCCGCATGGTAATCCATACCAATGCCTTGTAAAATTCGCAACAAACTTAAGGACTGCAAAGGAGTTTGAGCTCCAAGCACAAGGGGAATACAAGAAGAAGAGGCTTGCATATCAACAAGGAACTTGCAATGACAGTCCCTCTAAAATTGCGCACAACACAAAGAGGGCATGCAGCTGCGTTAGGTGTTAACCCATCAACCATGCATCGATGGATCAAAGAGGGTACCATTCGCAGCCACTCAAGTGCCATAAAGCCAAGAATCTCAAAAATCAATCAACTTCACATGTTATACTACTCGATTTCTAATTTAAAGCATGACACAAGTTTGGGAAAACAGTTTTATAAACATGTATCATGTTATTTACATACATGAGAAATGGTTTTACACAACCAAAGTGGCTGAGAGTTACTATTTTCTCCCGGAAGAAGAGCCTCATCAGGTGCTGCAAAATAAGAGGTTCATACAGAAAATTATGTTCCTATGTGTCGTATGTCGTCTTATCATAACAAATGAAGGGGATATTTTGTTTGATGGGAAAATAAGAATCTGGCCTTTAAGTGAAAAAGTGGTAGCAATCAAAGATAGCAAGAATAGGTCATCTGGAACTTTAGAGACCAAACCAATCAAGTCAATAGACGGAGATATAATCAAACAGTTCATGTTGATCAGAGTAGTTCCAACAATCAAATGGAAGTGGCCTCTATTTGCTAGCACAAATATCACAATTAGACAAGACAATGCAAAGCCACACATATGTGATGATGATGTTACTTTTAGAAGGATTGCAAATTTAGATGGTTTTAACATCAGGTTAGGGTTTCAGCCACCGAATAGTCATGATTTAAATATTTTACATTTGGGATTTTTTTTAATTCCATTCAAGCCTTGCAACACAAAAAATCCAAAACATTAGATCAACTTATACAAGTCACAGAGAATGCTTTTGCTGAACTACAACTACAAACACTGAACAAAGTATTCCTAACTCTACAATGTGTAATTGCGGAGCTCATGAAATACAAGGGTTCAGATAATTATAAAATACCAAACATGAAGAAGGAAGCATTAATGCGCACTGAAGTATTACCGGACAACATAGAAATTGACACTCAATTAGTCAAAGATAGCCTGCAACACTTGATAGATGCTAACAAGGTAAGTGGTCTGGAATACTTTATTCAACAAATTATGGTGTAGAATGCAACATGTATTCAGATTTTGGTTTTTGAATGGGTTGGATTGTCTAGAAATTGGTTGATATTGATACAAACATGTGGTTAGGTTTTGTTAGCATGTTTATAAACCAACCCATTATGCAATCAAGAACTAAGTTAAATTTTATCTTTCATTTACATGGTCGATATGTTACAAATTCAACAAATATAAATTTTTGGATATTTTTTTCAAAAAATTATGTTGGGAAGCTAACTAAACCAGCCACAATCAGACCATAACATGCAGGTAAATATGTGGCCGAAAAAGTAGCCAAAAAATACATATTCAAGGTAAGGGATGGTGGAAGATCAGAATAATGTTTGCCTAACTATATCATAAAGAATGGTTTGTAAATGGACAATGTTTCATTGCACTAGTGCTCAATCATGTGACCATCGAGTATGGGGAAACAGTGTAACACCAATGGATACCAATAAAGGTACCACTTCTACAACACCCCATACTCTCACTTGTACATGTTAGAGGAGCTCTTAAGTGTAAAAACATTGTCACCCATAAATAAATAATCTCTTATATCACAATAAACAAGTTTAATCATTTCATGGCCAGTTTTAACAAAAAATTATGCCATGCTTTATCATTATCGAGGCAATATGTTAGATATAAGTGCACAGGGTTCAAGCAACGTATGGGTCGCAAGTCAAGGTTCTACAATCAAACATGTCACCGAGAGATTTTAACTTTCAGAGATCTCATCACAGATTAAAAGGCACATATTACAGATTCAACAGCACCACAGACACTCAATCACAATAATCAACCACATATGGGGGTTGAACAGAACAGCCCCTCGCATAAATACAACAACATATATAAAAAAAACACAACTAAATTCAAATAGGTATCACCCAAATGGAAGTCGATCCATTCAAACACAAATCATTGATGTGCTCCTTTTATATTTTCGAAGGGGGTTGGTGCGCGTTGGTGATGGAATCCAATGCACAAGTAAGTACTTTCAATGTCCTTGGTTTTGGATTCCTTTTTCCCTCCCATAAATAAATCTGCACACGTTAGTTAAAAATCAATTAGGTAAAATGAAGCAGGTTAGTTTAGTTTGTATATGTAAAAGCAACAAAATAAGTTTAAGAGCCTCTTGCAGGAACTTGCCAAGTGTAGAAATCGTTAGGCCACCACAATAATGACATGGACATGTGCGATTTGACAATCAGTACTAGAAGCATATTAAACCACAATTAGTACTAAATTCAGAACAAACACAATAATAAATTTATGTTACAATCATTAGCATTAACTAAGAATATAATTATCATTATGCAAAGAAAGATACACAAGACAGCAAAAAAGAAAAGAAAACATGAAGAAAGTAAAATTTTAACTTATTTATTAAATGAATTAAGATTAAAGTACAAACAAAACATCATTCAAATTTCATATTCCAAATTAAGACCTAAAGATAGTATGGAAATAGATTCTATGACCAAAATGAAACCGACACGCACAATGAATTTATTTTAAAACACCAAATAATGTACAATTAGTTGAACAAAACACTAAAGGGCTTCCATATTTAGTCACTTCTATTTTTATGAGTTTTGTTTTTGTCCGTAATGGAGAAATTCACTCCATTGTTATAGATTTCATCCAAGATATACATGATAAATAAGAAAAATGATGGCAACTTTTTCCTTACCTTATTTACGGCAACAAATGCCCCATAATTTACGGCAACAAATGCCCCATAATTTAAGGAAATAAACTGAGTAGCGACTTGTGTGCTAGAGGATGAACGATTGACATATCAACTCTAACACCGTGAACCATGTAAACACCATTGGCAGTCGGTGGTTGCATCGGTAATCTGACGACGCCCTCCTCTCCGTCTCCATCAATATCGTTCGAGTCAGAGGAGTATGTGTTAGCGCATGCCAGATTTCCATCGGGTGTTTTGTAAGACCTTGGACCTGATCTAAAACAAACTGGCCCAAATGTACGACTAGTGGTGCTTAGGCACCGTGAGACAAACCGAATCGATGACGTCGTACTCAGGGTCATCGCCGATGGACGCATGCCGAAATCGATCTCATCATCAGGCACGTTGTCTCGTAATTTGGTTTCAGGGATGATAGTTTTGTCGCTGCAACTTTTGAGGGGCATTGGGTTTCAGATTCGCTAGGAAACTCCATGGAAGGCGGGTGAAGGTTGAGGCGGTGAGACGGAGAGGAAATGAGTATTTTCTGCGAAGAAGAAGAAATGAAGCCAACTAGTGTTTAGCAATTTATATGGAGGCTTTAGAGAAGAGGTAGGGTTTCATGTTGTTGGATATTTAAATTGGGCCTCATAAATTTTTTTATTTGAACAACCCAATTCATGTTCTTATATTCTTGCCCCAAAAATATGGAGGGAAAGATTGAGAAAATAATTTGGGTCACCTCACCTAATTAAGATCCTTTTAGAAGATGTTTAGTGTCCTCTCAATGTGTTATAAATCTGAATTTACAAGGACAAAATGGGGAATAATAATTTGGTCTCCTTTTTTTTGCATGTTAACAAAGTTTGCCACATTCAGAAAAACACTCCCTTATAGTAAGTGTGTCAATTCCAGTGAAACGAAGGAAGTAAGTAGTGCACTTATCTGTTTAATCCCCAAAATCCAAGTCCTAAATTCCTTATCAAATTTTAGATCAATTTCATTATTTAACTTTGTGAACAAAATATGCTTTACGATATTAGTGTGTAGGGTTTCAATGGTAATACATAAGTGCATATCCATAGAACAACCCTCTTTCATCAAAGGAAAGAGAGATTGTAGATAATATCCTTACCATGCAGGAAATTCGTTAAGATTACTGGATAGAAAAAGGGCAAACAATTTATGTGACCCCTAAACTATACCATGCAGGAAATTTGTTAAGATTACTGGATAGAAAAAAAAGGCAAACAATTTCTGTGACCCCTAAACAATTTTCATCGTCCACCTTTGACTCTCCATTTTTTAACACTCTTGACCCCTGAACTAACAGAAGTGTTAAGTCGTGTCCCTTATGTCTAGTCAAACCGTCAAGTTAAACTTTTGTTGACATTTTGAGGGGCAAAAATGTCATTTCCTATTCAACCCTATAATTCTTTATAATTCAGAAGAATGTCTTCTCAAGTCGTGCATAACGGCGCCATCTAGGACCCGGATGGGACTTTCTCTGTGGCTACTATATGATGGTCGTGGACCGTGTAATAGTGCAATGATCACAAGCTTGACGTTGTTCTTGGTATGGCCATGGATGAGTATCACAGATTATGCAATAGTGTATGGACCATAACCTGGGTGTCTCATCATCCAAGCTTGCTTCTTTGCCTTCTCTTCAATTGTTCTTCAAAAATCTCATTCTACCACTTTGGAGAGACCTTCCTTCTTTTACCACACTTGCAAGTGACCTTCTTCCAATGATTTTGTCTCCACTTCGAATTAAGACTCCAATCCTTGATCCAATCATGGAAGGAATTGCCTAAATAATCATGTACATCACAAATTAGAGGGATTAGGTTGCAAAACACTATATGATCCAAACCCCCTAATTGGTAAACTATCCAATTTTCTAAAGCAAAATCTATATATTTTATTATAATTATGAGTATCAATTGGGTTAAAAATATAGTATGAAACAATCACATCATTTAATAACCCAGAATTCACTCATAAAGAGAGAGAAATAAAAGAATACAAGAAGGTGGTAAATTTATAAAGCAAAATATCAATTTATGCCCATAGGTTCCTTGGCATGTTAATAAGAGTTACAATTTTTTTAAATGTCTATATATTCCCAAATGTCTATATATTCCCTTCCTTTTTTAATTTAAACCACCAGTGGTGGAGGGAATTTTATTGGGCTCCCTATACCCTAAAAAGTCTCTATCTTTGAAAATATTCGTACAAGAAAAATCATAGCAAACAATTTGTGGATGTAAAAAAACTTGCTCTATTACAAAGACAGTAAGACACGAACTAGCAAAGTCAGGTAGATATCAACTTTCGGTGCATGTTAGCGAATCGATGAATCAAAACACAAGTTGGCCCCGCAAAGGATATATATTTCAGGCAACAAGTTAGTGAATAGTCATGACGAAACACAATTTAGCCACCTGAAAGTAACCGATATTTTCCAGTTACTACAGAGAATCTGTTTTGTAACTAATAATTTGGCTCTGATCTTCAACATTTCCAAATTCTGATCCTCATTTGTCAGCCACCCCGAGCGCTCTATTGATGAAGTTGCTAATGTCTGAAATTTCACCTCCTGGAATTC
>JAULKM010162441.1:0-16319 GCA_032355605.1 Rubia tinctorum | reverse complement strand
TCGACTATAAAGGAGTCATTGGTTTGGTTCAAACCGATCAGGTTCAAACGTTTGACTGCAACCTTCCTTCCATTTCCGAGTGTCCCTTCATAAACACAACCAAATACCCAAGTTCTAGCTTTTTGTTTCCGGCCGATAATCTTTAATTTTAGCCAATTTCGTTGTTTAATAAGCATTTTTGTTAGTGAACTCTGAGTTTTCTGTCGGATTTTTGCAATTTTTACTCTATCAACTTGGAAGTTGTCATCGTATTTGATTAGGTAATTGCGACGCTGAAGGTTTTTCATACATATATATTACAGAAAAGTGTGTTTTTAACCCCATATTTTGGTCTAAAGTGCAGGAATGACCTTGTAAAATCTGAAAGTGCAGAAATAACCCTGGATTTCGTTGACCAAAATGTCAATGGTCAAATTGGCCTGCAATCGTGTAAATGACCATTTTACCCTTCTGTTGAAAAATTTAAAAAAGGTAAAAGACAGTTTTACGCTACTTCCTTTCTTCCTTTTACCATTTTCCAATTCTCCCATTCTTTCTTCCTTTTCACCAAGATTGCAGTTTTACCCACTCAATTTCTTCTTCCCCTCCACCCGATTTCTTCCTCCCCTCCAAGCCCGCCCGAAACCCTCCCATTTCTTTTGGCAATTTGGGTGGCCCTCGACGAAGTGGATGAATCGGTGACGTGATTGAAATGGCGCACGCGAGTTGAGGTGGTAGCTTTGTATTTGTTGGTTGAGGTGACACGCTAGACGGTGGTGTTGGAGTGGAGCTGGCCGGATCTTTGTGGTCGTTCATTGCGGGATAGGTTTGAGTGGTAATAGGGGAGAGGAGGCTCACGGCGGAGATGTGTGATACTGGCTAGGGTTGGGCATGGCAGGGGAGAGGAGGCACGCGGTGGATATGTGTGGGGTGGGTTTCTTGGGGGAAAGGTTTCAAACGGTGGCGCCAGTGGCTGGTAGCAGTGATTTTGGGCAGATGACGGAGACTCGGTGGAAGAGCGTGTGAGACTGGGCTTCTAGTGGCGGAGGAGAGGAGGCGCGATGGAGCGTGGGTTGAGGGCGGGGGCTAGGGTTCAGATGGGTGGCAGGGAGAGATGAGGCGTGGCAGAGCGTGGGTTAAGGGCGGGTGCTAGGGTTCAGATGGGTGGTGGGGTAGAGGAGGCGCAGCGAATCATAGAGGGGAACAGTGGTGAGGCGATGGGGGGATCAGATATTGATCTCACTCCACCATCGGGCGTCAAATGGATCCACCTTCGCTGGGTTAGGACATCGACGTCGACTTAGTGGTTCGTCAACCATCCCAAACGCAGGCGCCTCCTTGCACTTACCAAGATTCGTCGCAAAACGTCGACTTTCAGTAAATTACGCATCGCCTCCAGCTCCAAGGTCATTCTCGATCGGGTCCATCAATGTGTGCCATGTTTGTTCGATTCTAGTTTTTTTAACTATGTTTGGTGTTATGTTGTTTAATTACTGAATCAATGATGATTTTGTTTGTTTTTGGTGAATAATGGGTGGTCTAAGGGCCTGAGCAGCTGGATCCGGTGGTGGGTGGTTCTGGGTAGGCAACGGTGGCGGCGGCGGCGGAGCTGGTGGCGGTGGTGCTGGTGGCAGCAGGTTTAAAGATGAAGAATAAGAGCTTTAGGGGAGTATTTTCGTCATTCAATTTTTTGTATTAACAATAGAGGTATTTTTGTCTTTTCATAAATGGTTAATGTCTTAATCTGTTCGGTCAATGACGGAATAGTGCAATTTGGGTATAATTGCACTATTTTACAAACATTTAGGGTTAGTTTTGTACTTTCAGATTTTACAAGGTCATTTCGCACTTTCTCAATCTTATAGGGTCATTTTTGCTCTTTCCCTATATATTATTAGGTTTTTATTGATGTTGGTCGTTTTTAAGAGTATTATTATTGATTTTTTCTTTTTGTAAATGTCAAAGAAAAGATCGGGTCAAGTTGAATTTGTTAATTTAGAAGAAACTGTGTTAAAAATAGCTAAATCTTACTCCCAGCTTTCCGGTTCTTCGAAGGTCGATGTAAAGGAAAAAAAGAAGAAGTCTTCTTCTCAAAGTTTGTTGTTGCTTATATTTATTTGGCGGGAATATTTGAATGTATTACTATATTTGTTTTTTTGTCGTCTAGGGTTTTAAGTGATGTTTTACTGTTTCAATATGATGTTTCCAGGTTTTCAATTGACTTCCCTTCCTGTTTATGCTGATGTTGTTATTAATGTTTCTTTTGGAAGTGTGTTATGTGTGTAGTTCTTATTATTTGTGTTTTATATTGTTATTGCTTAATTTTTTTACATTAAAGTGATTCTATTGCAATTTTCAGTAGGAGTGATGATTTAAGTATCCCAGTTGATGTTTTTATTATTTCTGGTTTCACTTGATGCTTTACAGTTTCGATTTGACAATACAACTATTCCAATTGACTTTACTGTTCCTGTATTGATGTTGTTTTGTACTGTGTGGTTCTATGTGTGATGACGGTGCCAATTTTCACTAGTATGTGTTAACTATTTCAATATGATGTTGTATGTGTGTATACTGGTTTCACATTTTTTGTATGTGCACATTTTTTCTTTTTTTTTCTAGAATAATTTTGTTAGGTTTTCCATTGATGTTTTACATTTCTTTAATGATCATCTATTTTGTTTATTTGATTATCCTAAATCCTAGTTCTAAATTTATATTCTGATTAATGTTTCTAGCTTTCTGTGAATATTTATATATTTGTATGTAATATTAAGATCGTTACCCATTCCTATGTGGCTAAGATGATAAAGCTGGGTGAAAAAAGCTCCAACTCTAGCCCAAGATATTGTTCCTCCAATTTCGATCCCTTTGTGTTCACAGGATTATTTCAGCAATGCTCTGTTTGATCAGATTGATGAAATCATCAAGAAGTCGGAGAAGAAGTACACACCTGAAGTTCCAACATTGAAGACTGGAGTTGAACCTTCTTTTGACCTTGGGATTGAGAGCATGGAGGACAGAAGAGGAGTTGGTGGTTCTTCTGCTGATGTACCTTAGAAGAAGGGTTCTAAAACTGTTCAGAAGAAGGGTGGACAAGCGGCAAAGTCATCGAAGGGATCGAAGAAGAACTAGTATTATTTTTATGATGTGATGAACTTGTGTTTGTGGATGATGTTTTAAGTACTTTTAGTTGACATTTTAGTATTGTTTGGTATGGATGTTTTCTAGATGTTTTGGGTTGTGTATATTTGATATCGAAGTTTATATGATTTTCAGAATTGTGGTTGGAATTTGAAAATTGGTTTTTGGATTCTGATCTGATGTTGACCTTTTAAAGCAATTTTGTGACAATTCAATAGAAGGTTTTGATGTTTTAGGGTGTTGATAATAATGCCTATTTTTATGCTTTAACGTTCATTAGTCTATTTGTAGAGTTTTTTTTCATTAATGAGTATGTATGAAACATTATGCTTTAAAATTAGGACATTATAATTTTAGTAGTTGTTTAGTGTATCAATAAAAAATGTCACATTTTGTAGTTGTGTCTTCTGGTATACTGAATGTGAAGTCACATTAAAATTATCATTAGGTATCTGTAAGCCATCACAACTATTAGTTAAAACATCATATTCCTGTAAATTAACTTTCGGTACTAAAACAAGAAACTTATAGAAACCTGTAAAATTTAAAATGATTCCCATAATAAACCTTCAATATTACACAGAGTTGAGCAAGAATTTTTAATTCAAAATCCTCACTTCTTAAAATTGTAACATCAAATGAAGGTGTTGAAACATCACATAACAGTACTGAAACATCAAATTTGTTATGCAAGTTCAGAACTCATGCTTCATCAACCTTGGTGTTCTCTAATTCAGATGATTTGGGCTTTTGGAGTCTTGGACCCAAACTCCTTGTTCTGTGGATTCTTCCTTTCAAGATTTCCTTTCAACCTCCTACTTCTTCCCTTTGTTTTTTTTTTATCTTTTTGGATCTAGGACTTCTGGAGCACTATTTGTTAGTGAATCCTTGGCATTGTTTGTGGCTAAATATTCAGTTTTATCTTGATCTTTCATTGAAAGCTGCCGACACATTGCAGTTGAATCCCTGTTCAAACCATCCTCTAGTTTTCTAGGAGTTTCTATGTTATCTTCACATTTCAACAATAAATTGTACTATTTTCTGAGAATCTCATGGTGACATGGTATCTTAACTTTCATCTCACTGTTGTTTTCGTTGTTTTCTGTTGATCAACCTTCAAGTACTCTATTCCATATTTTCTTCTTTGCCATCTTTGTCCATCTCTTGAGTATATAATCTTCATGTATGGTTGTAATATTGCGCAAGTGGGTCACCCGAAGGTTGTGGAAGCACAACAACCCAACATTTTCAAAGTATTTGCATGAACACTTGATCTCCACTTTACCATCCCTGAGTCTGTAATAAACCTTCTCTACCTTTGTTTTATTATTTTATGGGCTGGCTTCATAAACATCTTTATAGCCAATGTTGAATATTTTCTCCACTTTACTGTCATCGCTAGTTTCCACTCTATTCAAAGTCCTTGAAAATTTTAAGTGTATATTTCCCCTGCATGCTTAAGCAATTTGGGCCCCTACTGCTACTCTTGGTTTTCTTATTGATCCTCTATAATCCCTGCTTGTCTCAGTGCTTTTCCAACTTTTGACAATTTTCCCAAAGATTGCAAAAAACTGTGTCAAATTGGTTGTTTTGGAAGCATTGAAGCTGATTGCTTTGCTTGTACTTTCACTACACTGTGATGACAAAGTTCCAGTTGAGAAGAAATCCTTGTTTAGTGTAGTACACCATTTATCCCGGATTTCATATAAGCTCTTGAACCATTCTTTGTCCTACAACTGGTAGGTTTCTATAATGGAATTCCAGTATATTTCAAATTCTTCTTCATTTGCACAGTCTTTCAAACAGTGGTCGAATGCCATTCCAAATTCTTCATCACTCTTTACTTTACTATAGTGACTAATTGTGTTCTATTTCAGGTGCCATAAACAGAATCTTTGTTTTGTGTCTTTGAATACCTAAGAAACAAAAACAACAATTTCAATACATGCATCATCAAATAGTTTATTAAAAAGGTCATATACGGCAAATGGAACATCAATCCTAAATGTAGGATCGATGGTCCTATTGTAGTTTCAAATCTAAGAGAAATTGTACATATGCCCATAATGGTTTCTTAGGTGTCCTAAATCAGGTTGTACTGATGATTTAGAACATAAAGTTATTGACTTCACCCGTCACATAATGATAAGAAAAAAATAAAAATTATAGAACATCAACTGAATAACATAACAGGTTGGAGGTTTTCAATGAAACATCTATTGAGTAATATAACAGGTTAGACCCAAGAAATCAACTTATGGAAGAATTAAAACATCATCACTAATATGTAAATGGTTAAACATAGAACTTGAAACATCAATATTCAAACAAAGCTTAGAAATACCTTATTAATTTCCTTTGACATAGCCAAATCATGGTCAGTTAATATAGTCACTGGTTGTTTTCCTCCCATTGATTTTTTTTAATACTTCCACCAGCCATACAATTTTTTTAGCCTTTTCGTCTCCAATAAAAGCGCACCCAAACATTGCATTGTTCCATTGATTGTTTATCCCGACAATCGGATCACAAATTAGATTATACTTGTTTGTCCTATAAGTGGTGTCAAAAATCACAACATCACCATATACCATGTAATCTTATTTCATCATCAAGTCCCTCTAAAAGAGTGCACTTAGTTTTCCTTCATCATCCAGTTTTACTCTAAAAAAGTAGTCTTCCTCAGCAGCAGCAATTTAATAAAGCTCGTCTATGACATCTTGAGAATCCCCCTTCTATAGTGTCCATTCTATACCTGTTCACATAATTAATGTGATCTCTCATAGTGTACCTACATTTTCTTTTCGTTGGACAGCACATGCTAAATACTTGTAACTTGCAGCTGGTTTGAGACCTGCCTTTTCCATAGCTTCGATTACTCTTGCTTTCTCATTTTCAATTCTTATTTCACTACGTTACAAGTACTGCCATTCAGATCTTCTGCACTCATGGTTATGCTCAATGAAGTGGTGCTTAATTTCATAGAACTTCTCATCAACAAGTTTTATCCTAATCAGAGCTTTGCATCCTGTTATGATCACTGGAAACTCCTTTGATTTTCTTTTTCTCTTCCTGTATGGCTATAGAGTAGGTGTGTTTTTAGTTCTTGATATCGAATTTCCTTCATATGAGCATGTGAAATATTTTTTCCTAACTACTCCTTGGTTTGATTTTCTTGTTGTTGACTTCCTTACACAAAATCCAAGGGCAGTTGCATGTGCTCGATACAGTATTTCAAGCTCTTCCCATGTTCTTGCTCTCACTCCTTGTAAACACTCCCTTGGATCTATCTCCAATAGATTAGGAAAATCATCTAGTAGATTTGTCATTTAAATCACAGATCACTCAGTTTGTTTATAAAGTCACAGATCAACTCTATCAATTTCCGGAACAGTTGACTCAGGTGCAAAAACATCAAACACTTTTATTAAAACATCAACTCATATAATAGAAACATCACATAGCAGTATATGCATGGCAGTTTCTTAATCAAGTGTAGAAGTATCAAATACTTTTATTGAAACATCAATCCATAAAATAGAAACATCTCATAGTAGTATATGCAGGTCATTTTCTTAATCATAATTCCAATATTTGTTACCCATGCCATTACTAAGCATATAGTTTTATCACTAAGCATAAGGAAGTCAATCATTCTGTTTATAGCATGACACACTAGTTCTAGCGGCCAATATTCACAAAGAATACACATCATATGCATAAGTAATAGACACTTTTATTAACACATCAATCTCTATATCAGTAACATCACATAACAATTTATTCAGGTCACATTTTGATACAAATATACAGCATTGTCTATATATACTAGTACAGAGTATCGATTTTGAATTTCAAAACACTCGCAAACTTTTTGAGCTTAAAGATCAGTCTGCATCAAATTATTCGCAAGCAATTGGAGCTGAAACATTCAAAAGCAGATAGAATCAGGTTTTTTTATAATGATTCCGGTTTTTAAAACTTAACTTTTACAGAATTTTGTCAATTTTATTGACTGTGTCGTTCACCACAGTAAGTTTTTGTTCAAAGGACATGTTGATGAATCTTCAGTTTTTCTATCATCTTCTTCGCACATCAATTGATCTTCCGATCTGCAAAGTAAATGAAGGTCGGTTAAATTGATTGTAGATTGTTCAAGAAATCGATTTGATCATGTAATTTTGAATGACGAACTTGATTGCTTGTTGATCGATGTTCTTCATTGTTTTTTTTGCTTCGATCGCAGATTGCAAATGTTGAGGATAAAATCTTTGAAACTTTTTTATCAATGGGTTACACTGTTTGAGAATGGTTGAAACACTGATTATTCTCTGGTGGCGTGTTTTTTCTTTGTGCGCCTTCATCAGAAGCGCTTTATTCTCAAGTTTCCTTCCTTTTTTTTTGCTATTTGCAGGTTAGTCCTCCTACTTTTTTGCGCTTTTTTATTGGCACCGAATTTTTTAAATTTACGCTAGGACCCCTGAATTGGGTTTGTCTTTTGCCTTAAATTATTGTAAGTCTCTGGTCTTGCGCTAAGACAGTCTCGCAGGAGATGGACTCATTTTCAAAATATTAAATTTTCACAAAATTTTGTTAGCCCAAGCAATATACAATATAAATTGTTTGCTTTTTGAATGGTGCTGTTACCTGGAGATATTGAAGTCATTTTAACGAATCTAAACTCAAGATGTCTAAATATAACATACTAATATTATAATATGTCGCTGATTTAATTCTTTACTATATATAATCAATCATAACTTGTTAAAAAATATAATTTCTTAAGATATAATAAAAACTATAAGTAGCTCATTGTTATATATATATATATATCACTGAATTTTTTTAAAGAAACACATAATCTTAAATAACAAAATGTTTGGATTTTTTTATACAATAATAGAATAATTCTGATAGAAATATGTATACATATACATGTCAAAGTCATGTTTTACACCGACTAACTGTTAAAGGAGGATTTTTTTTAAATTAGTGAGACTAATTGAGTCATTTGATATTTTCTTTTATTTATTGCAATGAGAGACATATAATTATGATAGTTTTTTAAAATTCATCTCAACATGTAAATAATTAATTTTTAAATAATTTGAATGAAATATTATAAAAATAATAAAATTTTATTTTATTCAATATTAACAAATTTTAACTATCTCATATAGTTTTTTTTATATGACTAAACTTTAAAATTTTAAATAAATTTATTTGTTATCAATTTATATGTAAGACAGAGCATGTACAAAACACTTAATCCTAATATTTCAATTAATAATATCGCGCAACGCGCGATGGTACTCCACTAGTTTTTAATAAAAGATATAAATGATCAAACAATTTTTAAGTCAATTGATGAAAGTCAAAGTGTACAAATTAGAATGGGACAAAGGAAGTTTCTTCCCATCCCCCGTCCCTAAGTAACATTCATACTTTTCATTTTCATTTGTTCCGACCAAAAGTTCATACTCCCCCCGTTCCAACATAAATTGCACACTTACTATTCGACAATCAACGTATCTGTCAAATTTTGACCACATATTTGAATAGATATATAAACAACAATACTATCGTATGTAATATGGTTGGATTCTTCATAATAAGTGGTATTCAAATATCAACTTTTTATTTGCCGTTATTATACATAGTTAAGCATATTAGAAGTCAAACATGTTTCATTACGATCGTGAAAACGGTTTTGTGCAGCTTATGCTGGGATGGAGGAAGTACTATTAATTTTGGCTGAAATTTATGACTGAAATTTAGCCAGACCATTCTAATACACTCTCTCTGTCACATGAACATGCATAAATATAACCGTACAAAAATGTTAGAGCACCACCTCCAATGATAAGCTACAACATCTTATAGTTTGTCTTTCAGTGTCACTTTTCAAACGGGTGAGTTGGCAAACTACACACTCCTCCAATGGTTACTACACTCTTTAAAACTTGATAGGTCCCACATATTAAATTTAAAAAATAATTATATCATAGTAATTAATTTAATTCTAATAAGAAGATGATTTTATTTGAAGTTAAAACATTTTACATTAATGACATCTGACATCTAGCGGTATGCTTTGTCGAACAGGAAAAATAATTTGAAGGACTATTAATGCAATTATAAAAAATTGTTGGATTAAAACCCTTTTTCTCTCTCCCCCCATTTTTTTTCTCGCGTCTTCTTCTTCTTCTATGCCGATTCACTCATTCTTTCTTCAATTTTTTCACCCTTCATCGTAGGAGTCGTTTTATTTTATTATATTCAGCTGCATGATTTATCTTCTATTTGTTTTTCCACTATTTTTTAATCTTCTCGATTATAGATAGGAAATTGATCGATTTCAAAGAAGATGATGTTGTTTTTGGATTCAAATTATTTTCTTATGATTTGGTTAGGTTTTGGTTGTGTTTGATCGAAATTATTGATGTATAGTTGTTTTTGTTGTTGTTGGATATGAAAAAAAAAGAGTATTTTCACTTTTTATGTAGTTTTATTTTCATTTTATCACAGTGATGATGTTTAGTACATTTAGTTGATGTTTATATGTGTGTGTATATAAATTTCATTGATATTTACATTTTTAATTTGTTGATGTTTCAATTCTAATGACAATCAGTTGATTAAGACGAGGTTTCAGATCTTCATCATTAATTTGATCTTCAAAGACTGAGTCAAACTGATGTTCATTTGGTATTAACGTATTTAAAAGATTTATGAGTGTACACTAGTGTGAGAAGAGGTGATTAAAGGTGGATCTATTGAACCAGGGAGGACACTTTTAAAGTGCCATCTCTGGTCCCGCATTTGATCAACCACGATCAAAGGCGGTTCTGAGAAGCACCATTATAAAACACCGAAGAAGGTGGTTTAGAACCGCCTTTATATAGGCTATATAACTACCTATAAACCGTTCTGAATTGGGGACCAATGAGGGGCACCTCGGTCCTTTGTGAAGTTCCGATTTAGAACCAGGGTGTTGTGCCTCGGCCCTTTGTAAGCTTCCAAACTCGAAAATAACTTCCAAAATTGGAAATTTATAGAAATGAATCATGGTTTTTCAATTGGTTCCTACGTCGGTCCTAATTTCCCATCCTATTCAGGAAAAAGGCGCTTCATATTTGATTAAATTGACTTAAACTTCCTAGATAAAAAATCGTTTCGGTTATTGTCTTCTGAACTCGGAAGACATTGTGGGCCCTTTAGGATAAATGAAGTTAGAAGAGCTGATTATCGTTCCAATTTCGAAACACTTTTCAGGACTAATGGTAAAAATAAATTTCATAAATTAGCCCGACATTCAATAGCCTCTTTTTACACAATCACAATGTCACAAAATACAAGACATGATCATACAATTTTGACAAATGTTTCGTATGTTTGAAAGTGGAGTGGATCCATCCACCACGCGTTTGTTTGTGTGGAAAGTGAAAATCAATTGCTAATGTTCCCTTCACATCATAGGTTATGTACGTTAAAATTTTGCTTAAATAACATTAATAAACGAAAAGAACATCGTAACCATCACCTCTCAATGTATGGCGCAACAATAGTTTCTTATCCGTCCTTCCTGGACTCTTGCATATGTAGTCGATCCTCTCTTTCTCCGTAAACCCAATTTTTTTGAGTGATTACCAGGTACAAATACCCAATCCAACCATTGTTCTTTTGATTCGTAAATAAATACATATACCTTCACAATAAATTTTGGTTCAATAGAGAATAGCATAAATGTTTGAATATTTTTATAAAATTTCAATGAATATAATACTCACAGTCGGTAGAGGGACATGAGCGTTTAGTCAATTTGGTCACATTTTCACAGGCCTTCAAACTCACTCCACAATGCAAGGATTCCATCTTCGAACCAAATACACATTCATTTCCCAAAAATGAATATGTGGAAATGCGTTCATGATTTGAAATTCTATTATACAACATCCCTACGAAGTTTGGGGAATCATTAATGGCTTGTAGCGGTGCATCACCGGAGGTCTAATCTTTTTGGGTGTTGTTTGCACGATTTTTGGTGCGTGGCCGGGTTGACTTTCAAATGTCGATCCTTTATAGGATCAACGTAAATGATATGATGAGACCGCAAAATAAATAATCATCGCACGGATCCCACTCACTTGTATTCGCCATCCGGAATCGGCAAAAGGGCCTTAGGTTTAACCGGATGTTCCAATGAAACTCGACAACATCTCCAATTGGATTAGACTGATGATGTTGCATTAACTGGTATAAAATTCCATCGACTACGTGGAGTGGTCTACCCCTAACGCCTCACAAAAATTTGATGTCTACATCAAAATAAAACAATGAATATAAGAGTACATTAATAAAACGGCAAGTTATGAATGGTAATTGCATTTCAAACTTTTGTTCCGGTGGCTAGGATGGCCTTGTTGAGATTGTTGTCCTCAAGTGTTTGATTTTGAATAATGGGGTCGTGATTAACCTCTGCGTCTTTGGGAGAGTGGCAGGATCCTCTTGACGGTGGTGTCCAATTGGGTGTCAAGTTATCCAAATAATCAGGTAGAGCAAGTCCAGTGTGTTTGATTAAATTACGAATTTTAAGGTCTGGTTGCTCTAATTGCTTATTTCAAGTAAGTGCTTCCTTTTGTAATGTGTTGATTATTGATGGTTTTGTCCGTTCAAAGTATCAAGTGATTCAAAACGTTTTCTGTTGTGACAAAAAAGTCCCACACCTCTAACACGGCCCGAGTGATTAGATTTTTGAGTTGCCTCACAAAGGATGTCGTACTTCCTTGTCCGAAGAAATTGCCCATCTATTTGACCGTGCTTCAACTTAGCCTACGTTACACATAGAAAATAATTCTAGCATTTGTTAATGGGATTATTTCTAGAAGAGGTAGCAATGACTAAATAGTTACTATGCATTTTACGAGTTGAATTTCTTTCGGCTTTTCAAATATACCCTTATCATTTTGTCGACCTTTGAGGAATAAATCACACCGCTTATATCATCCACATCTATTGGTATTACCGTTGATGTAGCCTAATCCTCCGTCACCCTCTCCTCCATTGCACTTTGTACATCCTTTTGAATCATTCCAGCATTAACTCCATTGCGACCAAACCATACCCCCCCGGCTCAACCGACGAAGGGTTAAGTTAATCTAAATCCACTATAAAATTCATAAAAATGTACTCACATTTTTGTCATTCTCCAAATCCCTTTTCTTATGAATTTTTCAACTCTCCAGTTGAATGTGTGTGTAAGTTAACCACGGGTGATCTCCTTTCATTGTCAACCACAATGGTTAATTGTATATCACGAAAGTAACGAGCTATAAACTATGAGTGCTACTCATATTACCGAATGGATTCATTCTGCCAGTTGAAAACTCTAACCTTAAATAGAACCTATTTATAGTCTAAGTGGTCAAGATTCAGCCAAGAAAAGTAAACAAAATAGAAGACGAGCACGGGCCACACGTGAAACGTGCGGGCCATGGGCCCAGTTGGGCATCATCTAAGTCTCCCCTCACGCGACCATGCATCTCACCACACGGGCCATGTGATATCCATCTGAGGGGAGTAACTCCCCTTTGCTTTTGGGCATGCAGCTAAGGGGATGGGCCGCGCGCCCGGTTATCTTCACCTTGCCTGTCTTCGTGTCGGTCACCCGGTCTTCTTTCTTCAATTCTGGATCTTTTCTTCTACCAAACCTTATTGATCATCACTTCTAAGATCTTTCTTCTTTGTGAATCTTCATTTTTGAATCTTTCATCATGTGCATGATCATGAAGGGCATTCCAAAAACTTCTTAAACAAAAGACTTAAGATATAACTTCTAAATCATCATCCTAACCTTCTTATTAATAAAGCATCCGTTATCTTTACATAAAACCCAAATCTATTACACATGTGAGTTTCAAATGTGCTAAAAAGAGATGAGCACATCACTCATAAGGACACAGTTCCATTAGACTCAAAAATAGGTTACAAAAAGGACTTAGATATGAAAACCAAAAATGGTCATCTAAACCCCTTATGATGTAAACCTACATAAATCTAGAAATCTTCCAACAAAAAGATAACAAAATATATGTTAAATGCTTTGTAAAATACACGCATTTGATGTCTCATCACTTGATATGAATCTCTTTAAGAAGATCAATGCTCACTAATCAACCACTCATCTGTACAGCTCACTAATCTGTACAGCTCACACCCGGATTCATTGGAAACACGAGTGATTACATCTGTTTCTTTTTTAGTTTTGGGACACGAAATCTGCTCCTTTTTCCAGATATTACAGGTACCCAACCTGTGATGGTTCAAGCTGAAGGCAACTGCTCTATAACATCACGGAAGGAAAGTTTCATCCTCGGCGCCAAAGTTCGAATCCCCAGTATGAAGGAAAAAAATGGAGAGTGGTAACCCAAGACAAATGAAACACATCAAGTAAAATCTTCTATCTTAGCTGGCCAGGACTCCCACTCGGCCTAAGGACCTTTTCGATTACAATCTCTCTCATGTCTGGCCATCACCAAACTAACATGGGGTGTGGAGGTTTGGATAGTTGGAAACACATGAAAGAGTGTTTAAAGGGCAAAAATGTGAATCAATGCAGCTGCTTTTGTATAGCCCTTATTTTGATGGCAAGCTCTTTTGCCTTAGTTTAGCTTAGCCTACTGCTTCTGTTATATAATTCCGTATTGTAATGGTCAATACCAGATACTCATTTTTGTTTATTGCGGGCATGGGGAGCCGATATATACCCCGTATTCATTTAAAAAATCTCTTTAAGAAGATCATGTTTGCAGAATGATTAGAAGCCCTTGTCAACGGGTGAATCGAAGAACCTTCTTTAAATGCAGAAGACACACTCAAAATCTGCTGATGAACAAACCTTGAAATTCAATGACACAAGGCCTACTCCACAAATCAAGTAGTACTTGCATGATTCAACAAAAAGAGCACAAGTTCTAAGCACTAAATCAAAAACACAAAAAACTAAAGGTTTAAAAGCTTAAATAATAAATGAGTTTAAACTCAAAATATGATTTATATCTTTGATAAAAAGGTGAATACAAAATTTGAAGACCGTCCCATATTTATAGCGTATAGGTTCAGCCATATTGAGGTAGGATTCGGTAAATCCTGGCTGAAACTGGAATGACTTATTGAAGTTTTAAGAAGCTAAAACCATATCAAATAAAACTACCTTATTTAGACCTAATCTTGCCCGAATTCACAAGCTAAAGCTTAGCCAATTCTTCCTTATTCAATCTTGCTAATCTTATCAAATATTTACAAATTTGATAAAATCTAATATTTTCGAACCTAATCTTATTTGAATTGATCTTCTAAGAACTAAATGCAGCCATGAATTTTCTCAAATTGGGCCAACATGGCCGAAATTATTTTCGATAAAATGCTATAAGACCTAACCTAAGAAAGTTGTAAAGTGTTGTTGAACTAGCCCACTAAATGAAGGTCCAACTGGTTCTTTTAAGGCGCTTCATTTGTCTTTATCTTCATGACTTTAATCCTTAGAAACAAGAGTGAACTTCATCCAAAATATCCCCCTCATGATCTTCAAATTTTCATCTTGAATCTTTTTTATAAATATATCCAAGGCCGAATCTCTAAGTTTCTTCCTTGACCTAGTCATAGGACCTGTCAAATCATTTAAAGGATCTCTAACATAACCTTTGAATGTTTTATCAAGACTTGAAATATCTTCATCTATGAAGCTAGCATTGATATTCGTATTATTCCCTCCGTGGTCAAAAGATTTTATCCTCAAAACTAAATCATCCTAAAAAGTATATGGAGATAAATCAGTGGCATTAAACCTAGCACTAACACCTTAGTCACCAGGAAAACCAATCATGTAAGTATTTTCATTTACAAGTTCAAGGATTTGAAAAGGACTATAACCAAGCGGAATCAACTTGGATTCCCAAGCATTAAGAAACATTTCTTTGCGGAGATGCATCCAAACCGAGTCACTTGGTTTGGACCTTATAAATTTCCGGTCATGGTTTGCCCCCTTTGCATTCTGAGCATTTGTCCTTTATATCCTTAGCTTAACCGTCTCGTGCAGTTGTTTCACGAAATCAACCTTCTTCTCTTTGTGAAGGTTCCTAACATGATTAAATATTAAAGGAATATGATCAATTGGAGTAATAGGTAGGAAATCATAAACAACTTCAAAAGGAGATAAAGAAGTAACAGAATGAATAGTTCGATTATAAGCAAACTTTTCAATCGGAATGCAAGCTTCCCAGTAATTCAAGTTCTTTTGAACTAAGGCACTAAAAAAAGAGTGCTCAATGTACAGTTGATAACCTCCGTTTGCCTATCAGTTGAAAACTCAGAAACTTCATACCCAACTTCCTCTATAATGTATTCTAGAAGTAGGATAAGAACATAACATCGCGATATGCTCACAAATATCCCATGTAAATGCACAACCTTCTTAAGGAACAAACTGGCCACATGCTTTGCATAATCCATATTCCTACAAGGGATGAAGTGTGCCATTTAAAAAAAAACTATCAACCACAAAAAAAATATGATCTTTACCTAATTGAGATCGTGGAAAACCAAGGACAAAGTCCATGGAGATATCAATCCACAGATGTGTAGGAACTATAAAGGACGTGTAAAGTCCATGAGCTTTAGTAGTCGATTTAGCCTACAAGCATTTAATACAATTCCTATAAACGTCCAATAAACAAGCAAATTTGTGTGGCTTAAATAATCAATGTAAACAGGTATATCAATCGAGGGAATTGATGCCTATTTATACATTTGACTACTCCTATATACAATTTACTCCCTCCTTCCTTCCGGAAATTAATGATGCAATTGTTTTTTACTGTATTCAATGATCATATTTTACCGTTAATATCTCTAACTACATATAATATTTTTATATAATAAATTGATATTTAGAAAATAGATCGATATTAAGATGAATTTAACAAGATCGCACATAGGGTGGCAAATTGGCGGACGGGTTAAATACGGGTTGGGTCAAATGGGTAATTAAAAAATATGGGTATGACCCATTTTATGATGGGTAAAAAATAGGTCGGGTCAAAATGGGTCGAGTTGAAACCTGCTCAACCCGCGGGTTGAAAGTCATTCAACTCACGGGTAAAAAATGGGTAAACCCGCGGGTTTCAACCCATATATAA
>JAULKM010162431.1:0-16319 GCA_032355605.1 Rubia tinctorum | reverse complement strand
AAGTTCATGAGATTTTTAAGGCTCTTCTTATTTTCTTTTGAGAAAACTGCAGTGTCATGAGCAAAACTCAAGTGAGTTTTTTTGCTGATATAGGCACAGTGAAGTAGTCAATACTCGAATTCTCATATAGAAATCTCAGATTTTTAGAAATAGTTTCAGTGAGGAGTATAAACAAATATGAAGATAAAGGATCTCCTTGTTTTATACCCCTTGAAGTTTTAAAATACCAAAAAGGTTTACCATTAATGAGCACTGAGAAACGAGCAGCTGATAGATTACCTATAATGCTATTAACCATTGAATCATGAAAACAAATTTTTAATAACAATTTCTTCAAAAAGTCCCATGAATATCTATCAAAATCTTTAACCATATCCAATTTGAAAAAAAATTAAAGGCCCTCTTTTATTATTTAAAAAATAATTAATTCATGCATGAGGAGAACACTATCTGCCAGCTTTCTACCTTGAACGAAATATGATTGTTCTGGACATATCAGAGAAGGCATTAAGCACTTAACTCTTTCAGTTTAAAATCTAGAGAAGATTTTATTCGAAAATTTGGTTAGGCTTATAGGTCTCAAATTTGAGAATCTAGAGTTGACCTGTCTCTTAGGAATCAATGTAATGAAAGAAGGAGCTATGACTTGTGGGATAGTAGAACCTGCTAAGAAATCTTTCACTTCTTCCATCAGATCATGTTGTAATACATCCCAGCAAGTAGTATAAAAGGTACCTGTATAACCATCAGGACCTGGTGCACATTCTTTATCCATATCAAAATTAACTTTTTTCAGCTCAGCTGGTTGAACAAATTGTTTTAGCATCTGATTTGTTTAATCGTCTACTAAGCATGGGATATTGTTCAATCATCACCTCCAATTTGTTCCTCAGTTAATAGATTAGAGAAGAAATTAACAGCTTCATTTCCAAGAGCTTCATGATCATTTAACCACTCATCATATGAATTTTTTATTGCATCATTTTTTTTTGTTTAGAGTGGTTTGCCTTGACAGAAGTATAAAAAAACTCAGTATTAGAGTCACCTTCTTGTAACCATTTAATTCTAGATTTTTGTTTTCAAAAAAATTCTTCTCTTCTTAGGGCCAGAGTAAATTCAGCTTGTGCTTGATGTAAAGTCATTCTACTCTGGTCAGAATTAATGTTTTGATGATTTAATTATTTTTTTGTAACACCTTTTCTTCAGCCATTTTAACATTATCCTAAACATTACAAAAAAAAATTCCCATTTTTCAGCTTAAACTTTAAATCTCCTTAATTTTATTGAAAATTTTAGTATGCCTGCTAAGCTTAATTGTTCAGACCAACTCTCTTCAACAATCTTCAAAAAATGGGGGTGAGTTATCCAACAATGTTGGAATCTGAAAGATTTAAATGCTGAATTTGTGGTCTGACTATCCAGATTAACTAGAAGTGGTGAATGATCTGATGGCCATCTATATTTCACTTGTATATGTGTGTTAGGAAGATATTTAGGAAGTTTCTAGTTGCTTATCCTCTGTCCAATCTCTTCCAGACATTACCCCAATTTCTAACTCCAGTCCATGTAAAACTATTACCCGTGGATGGAATTTCAATCAATTTATTATCATCTATAAACTCATTGAAATCAATCATAGTGTTAAGATTAGGGGTTAATTGACCTATATATTCATAGGAGTCTCTTATAGCATTAAAGTCTCCTATGAGCAATGTTGCTTGATTACAGTACTTACTTAAGTTAGACTATGAATTAGATCTATCGGGTGTATTATGTCTAGCATAAATAAGAGCTACATTCCAGGAAGTGGAACTAGAAAAATGATAGATTTTAGGCATGATAAATTGATCATGAACATCAGTAACTGAAATTCTATATTCATTAGTTCGAAAAAGCCAGATTTTATCTCTTGGGTCAGCATAAAAATGGTTATATCCTAATTTTAAAGCTATTGACTGAAGATGTCCACTATCAATAAAAGGTTCTATGATTATAAAAAAACCAATGTTATTTTTCCTTTTTATATTAAGCACCCTAACCTGAGTTCTTTTATTTTTTTATGTCTCTCACATTCCACACACAAATTTTAAAAGCAATCATAGGTTAAACTAATGATTTAGAATCTACTTGAGACCTAGTTACAACAGTTTTCATAATTCATGTGTAATCCTTTCTCTTTTTATTTTTAGATGTTTGATTACCTTGAGTGAATTTTACACCCTCATCAGAATATTCAGTCTCTTTAAGAAGTCTGTTAAATCTATTTTGATCACTTAAAGTTGTTTCCGAAATAATATCTCCTGCCTTATCTTTATTTTGTTTTTTCACTGACCACTGCACATTAGGCTTATTAGGAAGATTTAGAATCAATTCTTTGTCATTAGGAGTAATAAAATATAAGATCATACCTTTTTTTACCTAATCAGAATCATCTTTTCTCTTTGTATTCTGAATATGGAGATTAAATGAGTTCTTTGAAGAATCAACTGGCCATTGTTGTTAGAGCCAGAGTCTGCACTTTCCTAACAAAAGTGTTAGTAATAACTTTCACACCTGGAGAGTTATCTCCATTAGTGTGGTGATCCTCATTTTCTTTATTCTTATTATGAAAACAGTGAATTTCAGCTTGATCAGTAATACTTTTTTACAGAATCTGTACCATGATTATGCCTAATATTCTGGCTAGAATTTGTTTCAATTAGAGCTGGATTATCTTCATTCAGTTGATGAAATTCAGGTTCAAATAGAACTGGTGGAACATGGATGATAGTGTTATCATTTTAACTACCAAATTGTTCTCTACCTGATTAGTCTGAACATTTCTATTGACTGGTCTATAAACTTGTTTAACTTTATCAACCTCGGTTGGTTTAATAGGATGTTTACCTTTTTCAGTTACATTACTGACCTGTTTAGGCTAAAGAGTAGGCCTCCAAGCATTAGCATTTCCTTTATGTTCTTGAAATTTGTAGGATTCTTGATAATGGCCTAATTTCTGACATTTAAAACAATAGTCTGCAACAATTTCATACTCCAAATACTGCCAAAACCCCATATACGATATTCTAACCATACAGTTTCTGGCTTTATCATGGTAACATATAATTCCGCACAAACTCTACCTACATGAGGTTTAGTTCGATTCAAAGTACCTTTATCCACCTTGATTGGAACTCTGACCAGATTTCCATTGTTCATCATAATATCCAGATCAAAGAACTGCTACGGTAGCCTATAAGAAGCAACCGGAATTGATACAATAAGCGAATCAGCATCTGGATTGAAGTTGTGTACCCACTTGGTGATTCTAAGTGAATAAGTCCCAAAGCTCTAAATCTTATTCATCCAACATCTGTAGTAATCCTCAGGTAGAGAAAACCATATCAAGACTTGTCTCTAATCAAATAGATAAATTTCGGTTGAACCCTTGAATCCAGCCGTTTGAAAATCCTTCCTCAATTTGTCCATAGTTGTTCTCCCTTTGGAATTTTTTCCAACCAAAGTCTACTTTAGGGGATCTTCAAGCCTCCCACATTATGATTCTTTGAAGACCAAACAGAGCTCACTAAGATGATCAATTCGCTGCTTTGGATTGAAGAGAGTTCTTGAATTTGAGCATTCAGCATGATGAGTTGTGGGTAGATTGTGTTAAAATCTTAGCATAAGAAACCGACGGTGGCCCCGCCATGCCGGCGGCTCCAATCAAAAGTGAGTAAAACCCTAGAACCATTGAGGAATCGCTGGAAGCAATAAAGAGGATGAAATGGTTGATACAAACTCTTTGAGTATTGCAATTCTTTGTTTAATTTATTTCTCTGTGATACTAGTTTCCAAAAAAATAAGCCTTAATTTTTATTTGGACGTACCAATTATTTATCTTTTACAGTGTGTTGTCATCTTTATTGTATTTTTATGTTACACTTGTTATAACATGTGTATTCAAAAAATAATATACTCCCTCTAGTCCATTAATATTGTCTCACTTTCCTATTTCCCTTTCACTTTTTACAATTAAGGGAGGGACAAAAATGCATAACTCTTATTACACCCCTAACTTCAACCTTATTTTACACACTAAAGTTAATTACTGTTTCTTCTAACAAACAAAACAAAAGTAAAAAATAAAATAAATCACTTTATGTCAATGCACTTATCATATAAAAGTGATTTCTAAAAATACTTGTGCCCGAAAGTTGGGGACATTATATTAGGACCAGAGGGAGTATGTAGTATTTTTTCATTCTTTTGAAAAATTGAAAAATTGACAATCCTATATGCATATATGCACAAAAATCATAAATATAAGTGCATGATGCGTGCATATAGTGCACATGTGTACTAGTTGTTGACTTGTTGTACAAAATACCTTGTCTAATAATAATGAAATGTTATATATGTTCAAAAATATTTATCTCATATTTTTCCAAAAATGTCAATGCTTAAGATGGCATTTTTAAAATGTAAAATTTATGGTGATGTTCATTTTGCATGAAGAAAGGAAATTCACGTTTCAATAGCTTATAAGAAAAGACGAAAAGTGATAAAGAAAGATATGATATTGTGTGCCTTTTTCATTCAAGAGCAACTTAATGGTTTTAATATTGTATATGGAATATGGGAAGAAGTTACGACTCTAAGTTGGGATAGAAAGAGCAAAAACAGAATGCTAAAAATAAACAATACAAATGGAGCAGCTACTAGTTTTATTAAACGAGGTTTTTTTATTTTCCTTACTAGGACACATATAGATCGTTTCATAAAACAAAAGCGATATGGGAGAAAGGTGGACGAGATTACCCATGTCTGGAAAAACACACTAGCAGTAATTTTAAAGAAATAATATATGAGAATGGTTGATTCAAACTCTTTAATGGTGGCAATTGTTTGTTTACTTTATTTCTCCGAGATACTATTTTTGAAACTACATGTTCATAATTATCTGGACCCACCATTTATCAATATTTTACTATATATGATCTTCTTTATTGTGTTTTTTTATGTTAACCGTGTTATATCATGTGTATTCAAACATAATATCTGTAGTAATTTTTCATTCTTTTTAGAATTTGAATAATTGACAATCCTATGTGCATTTATGCACAAAAACCGTAAATATAATTGCCGGATGCGTGCATATAGTGGGTATATATACTGGTTTTTGTACAAAATACCTTGACTAATAAAAATGAAATGTCATATATGTTCAAAATGTCCTATCTCATTATTTTCAAAAAATGTTACTCCTTAAAATGGCATATTTGTTAGAATAGAAGAATTGACTTAGTCATGTCCATGATAGTTGAGTTTTATTAGGACTCCACTAGAGTTTACTCTTGTACTCTTCTATTCATTCGACAACAATCAACATTCTTTTTACTGAGGTTTCTTCCCTTTCATGGTATCAGAGCAATTACACTCCTGAGACCGGCAACCACGTTCTGCCATCAATCTCTTCCTTTTTTTCTTAAAAAAATATTCTGCTTATCACATCCAATCCCTTACCTCAATATCACATCCATATCCAATTTCCTTCCTTAATCACATCAAATTAATCCTTCCCGTTTTCCATCTTTCTATCAGAGACATCCCGTATTACTCCATGGTGGACGAAAAACTTTCCTATGGTAATCTTATCCATCTTTTGATGATCAAACTAGACTTTACAAACTACATGATGTTGAAGAAGTAGGTTCAACATCTTCTTCATTCCTAGAAGATTTTTGGGCATCTCAATTGCTCTCTTCATTGTCCGGTGGTTCCGATCCCACCACCGGCAACATCGTATCTCTCAGATGCATCTCCTTTATGTGCTGCTGCTACTCAGAAATATGACTACGAGGCACAAAAAGCTGCTTACAATATTTGGAGGGCTAATGATGAAAAGTTGTGTACCCTCATCCATCACCGTTGAGGTAATATCTGAGATCTCCTCTTGTGATACTGCTGCCCAAATTTGGAATACTCTTGCCATAGTATTTCATAATTGTAGTAAATCCACTATGTTGAGTCTTCGTGTCCAAGTTTTGAGTCCTCGTCGAACTGGTTCCGTTCATGACTTGCATCTCAAATTTAAAAAGATTTTTGAAAAACTTGTGGCTATGGATTCTCCTGCCAGTAACGATGACCAAGTTATTTGGTTTTTGGCTGCACTCGAGGCTAAATTTAAAGATTTTGGTGCTCCCTTGTTGCATCGATCTATGATTCCGAACTATGCTGATGTTCTGGCTGAGGCAGAGAATCATGGATTATTTTTAAAGAATTTAAAGGTTTTTAGCAGCACTGGTCCAGCAGCCGGTATATGGATTTGTGGTGTTTTTGTCCATCGATCAGACCCAGTAGCATGCGACAACATCTTGTGCGTGGAGTTTTGCTCCCACGCGTGGGGCTCACGTGCTGGTCAGAATGTCCGTGGCTGAGGTCTGGGATGATCTACAGGTCGTGGCCAGCATTTTGGGCATGGGTGTGGCTCTGATCTGCTATACCAATGGTGTGGATAATATGGTCACTCTACTTCCACTTGTTTTTATTTAGTGCCTCATTCTGGACAAATTGGATATGCTCATGTTGCTGAAGATTTTCAGTCCAAGATGTATATGGAACCATTTTCTGTGGCTTCTGATTGGTATATTGACTCTGGGGCTACCACTCATGTCACTTCATTAGCTTTGGGCCTTGAAAGTGTAACTCCTTATCATGGTAATTCTCGAGTTTTTGTCAAAAATAGTGCTTCTATTTCAATTAAGTCTATCGATGATTGTCAAATTACTCATTCGTTACGATTATCTGATGTTGTACATGTGCCTGAAATTACTAAGAACCTATTATCAATTAATAAGCTTACAAGGGATCTTAACGTACTTGCTGTCTTTAATCATTGCAACTTTATTATTCAGCATAAGGTCACCAAAGCGGTCGTGGGTAGAGGCCATAGTGAGAATGGATTGTATGTGTTAGACAAAGGAGAAGAAGAATTTGAGTCCTTTATTCAAGAAAATAAAAGACGTGCATCTTTTGATTTGTGGCATGCTCGTTTAGTCCATGTGTCTAATAATGTTCTTTCCATTTGGTTTAAACTGGAGATTTGGCCATTTCTTCTTTATTTCCTAAAACTGACCTCTGTGCCCCTTGTGTTATAGATAAAGGTCAAAAGCAGTCATTTGATGAAAACATTAAATGAGCTTCTTCTATGTTGGACTTGATTCATTGTGATTTATGGGGGTCCTTCCCTAGTTTTATCGGGAAATGATTTCTCATTTTATGCTTTATTTTTTTATGATAACTCCAGATTCACATGGCTCTATCCTGTCTGTCGAAAATCAAATTTCGTAGGCATCTATTTCCAATTCAAGGCATTTGTCGAGAATCAGTTTTCGACAGCTATTAAAACCTTTCAAAGGAATGGTGGTATCGAATTCATAAATCACCTGCTTCGCTCTAATTTCTCATTAAAAGGAATTCATCATCAAGTATCATGTCCGTACACTTAGTAACAATATTTTTGAGTAGAGCGGAAACATCGCCATGTTATTGAGATGGGGTTGACAATGCTTTTCCACTCCCATCTTCCACTTTCTTATTTGGATAATGTATTTTCAATTGTGGTTTATACTATTAATCATCTGCCCACACCTATTCTCAATGGTGCTTCACCATACTCCTTGTTATTTAGCCGAACTCCAGCGTACTCTAACAATCGTCCCTTCAGTTGTAGAGTTTATCCCTTCATCCACCCTTATGCTAACCGTAAGCTATCTCCATTTAGCATTCCTTTTGTGTTTGTTGGATACAATTCTCAATATAAGGTATTTTGATGCCTTGACCGTACTAATGAACGTACCTATATCACTCGGCAATAGAATAAAATCTTAATTAAACGTGCATGATGCGTGTATATATTGTCGATATATATTGATTGTTGTACACAATACCCCGTCTAATAAAATTGAAATATTATATATGTCCAAAGAGTTTTATCTAATAATCGTTACTCCTTGAGATAGCATATTTACAATGAAATAATTATGGTGACGTGCATTTTGCATGAAGAAAAGAATTTCATATTTTAATATCTCATAAGAAAAATCAGAAAGTGATTAAGAGAAGGAAAGGGATTGCGAGCCTTTTTTTTATTTAGGAGCAACTTAATGGTTTTGATAATGTATATGAAGTATGATGAAACAAGTTTACTGGGACACACATAAAAATTTTAATGGAGCATAAGAGATATAGGAGCAAGGTGGACGAGAAGACCCCTGTCTGTAAAAAAAACACTAGTATAAGAAATGGATAGGACCTCTAGGTTAGAGGCCCATTGTTGTTCCCTAATTAGAAGGCTTGGTTGGAACTGTCGTGCCATTTGGAGTCTACAACACTTCACGGGTATAGACTAATGAGGAACTTGATTTCTTCGCTATTCTTGGATTGGGTCCCTGTGAGATTAATTAATGTTTAAAAAATAATTTATGAAGTTGGTTGATTCAAACAATATAACTATCAAAATTGTTTGTTTAATTTATTTCTCCAAGATGCTAGTTTCGAAAAGATTACACCTTTCTTGTTATCTGGACATACTAATTATATATCTATCTTTTATGATGTATGGTCCTCATTTTAATTTTATGTTTTAGGTGTTTAACATGTATATTAAAACATAATATATGTAGATTTTTTTCATTCCTTTTAAAATCTAACTTATCGACAATCTTTTTTGCATATATACAACAAAATCTTAAATCAACGTGTATGATGCATGCATATAGTGGCGATATAAATTGTTCGTTGTACACAAACCTTTCTAATAAAATTGAAATTTTATATATGTCCAAAATGTTTTATCTGATAATAGTTCAGAAACGTTACTCCTTGAGATAGCAAATTTAAAATGAAAACATTATGGCGATGTGCATTTTGCATCCAGAAAAGAATTTCATATTTCAATATCTTATAAAAAAATAGAAAGTGATTAAGAGAAGGAAAGGGATTGCGAGCGTTTTTAATTTAGGAGCAACTTAATTGTTCTTATAATGTACATGGGGTGTGAGAAAAAGCAAGTTTAGACTCTAAACTAGGATAGAAATAGCGAAAAGAGAATACTAAATGGAAACAATATAAAACAGGTATCCAATTGTTTCATTAAAAGTGGTTCTGTTATTTTTCTTATTGGGACAAATATAAAAAGTTTAATGGAACATAAGAGACATGGGAGCAATGTGGACGAGAGGACCCATGTTTGTAAAAAAGAACACTCGCATGGGCCTTAGATAGGAATTGTAGGTTGAAGGTTCATTGTTGTTCCCTTATTAGAAAGCATGTTTGGAATCGTCTTGTCAATTAGAGTCTACAACGCTTCACAGGCATAGACTAATGGAGAATTTTATTTATGCGCAATTCTTGAATGGGATCTCAGTGAGATTAATTAATGTTTAAAAATAATATATGAAGATGGTTGATTCAAACTCCCTGGTTGTCGGACTTGTTTGTTTAATTTATTTCTCCAAGATAGTATTTTCGAAAAAATTATACCTTTGTTGTTATCTGGACCTTCCTTTTATCTATCTTTTATGATGTATGGTCCTCTTTATTTTAATTTTATGTCTCAGGTGTTATATCATTTTTATTAAAACATAATATATGTAGTTTTTTCCATTCTTTTTAAAATTTAAATAATTGACAATCCTCTGTGCATATATACAACAAAATCTTAAATCAATGTGCATGATGCTTGCACATTGTAGCGATATATATTGGTCGTTGCACACAATACCTTGTTGAATAAAACTGAATTATATATATCCAAAATGTTTTATTTAATAATTTTCCAGAAACGTTACTCCTTGAGATGGCACATTTTTAAATGAAAACATTATGGTGATGTGCATTTTGCATGTAGAAAATAATTTCATATTTCAATATCTTATAAGAAAAATCTGAAAGTGCTCAAGAGAATGAAAGGGGTTGCGAGCCTTTTTCATTTAGGAGAAATTTAATGGTTCTGATAATGAATATAGAGTATGAGAAAAAACAATTTTAGACCCTAAGGTGGGATAGAAATTGCAAAAAGAGAATGCTAAATGGAAGCAATATAAAACGGGCATTTACTTGTTTCATTAAAAGAGGTTTTTATTTTCCTCACAAGGACAAATATAAAAAGTTTAATAGAACAAAAGAGATATAGGAGCACTAGAACGAGAGGACCCCTGTCTTTGAAAAACACTCGCATAAGTAGTAGATAGGACCTCTAAGTTGAAGGCTCAATCTTTTTCCTTAATTAGAAGGCTTGGTTTGAACTGTCATGTCATTTTGAGGTTACAAGCTTCACGGACATAGACTTGTGGGGAATTTGATTTCTGCGCTATTCTTGGATAGGGTCTCGTGAGATTAATTCATGTTTAAAAAATTATGTATGAAGATGGTTTATTCAAACTCTCTAACTGTCGGAATTGTTTATTTTATTTATTTCTCCAAGATACTTGTTTAGAGAACATTACAGCATTGTTGTTATTTGGACCTGTCATATATCTATCTTTTATGATGTATGCTCCTCGTTGGTTTAATTTTATGTTTCAGGTGTTGTATCATGTGTACTAAAACATTATATATGTAGATTTTTTTTCATTCTTTTTAAAATTTAACTTATTGAATCAACGTGCATGATGCATGCATATAGTGGTGATATAAATTGATCATTGTACACAATACCTTGTCTAATAAAATTTAAATTTTATATATGTCCAAAAACATTACTCCTTGAGATAGCATATTTAAATTGAAAACTTTAGGGTGAAGTGCATTTTGCATGTAGAAAAGAATTTCATATTTCTATATCTTATAAGAAAAATCAGAAAGTGATCAAGAGAAGGAAAGGGGTTGCGAGTTTTTTTAATTAGGAGCAACTTAATGGTTTTGATAATGTATAGTATGACAAAAACCAACTTTAAACTCTAAGCTAGGATAAAAATAGTGAAAAGAGAATGCTTAATGGAAAAAATATAAAATGGGCATCTAATTGTTTCATTAAAAGTGATTTTACTATTTTCCTTACTGGGACAAATGTAAAAAGTTTAATGGAACATAAGAGGCATGGGAGTAAGGTGGACGAGAGGACCCATGTCTGTAAAACAAACACTTGCATGGGCTATAGATATGACCTGTAGGTTGAAGGCTTATTCTTGTTCCCTTATTAGAAGGCATGGTTAGAACCGTCATGTCATTTGGAGTCTACAATGCTTCATGAGTATAGACTAATGGAGAATTTTATTTCTGCGCTATTCTTGGATGGGATCTCGGTGAGATTAATTAATGTTTAAAAATAATATATGAAGCAGGTGATTCAAACTCCCTGACTAACAGGCTTGTTTGTTTAATTTATTTCTCCAAGATACTAGTTTCGTAAACATTACACCTTTGTTATCATCTGGACCTCCCATTTATCCATCTTTTATGATGTATAGTCCTCTTTATTTTCATTTTATGTTTCAGGTGTTATATCATTTTTATTAAAACATAATATAGGTAGTTTTTTCCCATTCTTTTTAAAATCTAAATAATTGACAATCCTCTGTTCATATATACAACAAAATCTTAAATCAACGTGCATGATACATGCAGATACTGGCGATATATATTGATCGTTGTACACAATACCTTGTCTAATAAAATTGAAATTGTATATATGTCCAAAATGTTTTATCTAATAATTATCCAGAAATGTTACTCCTTGAGATAGCATATTTTAAATGAAAATATTATGGTGATGTGCATTTTGCATGCAGAAAAGAATTTCATACTTCAATATCTTATAAGAAAAATTAGAAACTGATCAAGAGAAAGAAAGGGATTGCGAGCCTTTTTCATTTAGGAGCAACTTAATGGTTTTGATAATGTATATGGAGTATGAGAAAAAAGAAATTTAGACTCTAAGCTGGGATAGAAATAGCGAAAAGAGAATGCTAAATGGAAACAATATAAAATAGGCATCTAACCGTTTCATTAAAAGTGGTTTTTTTATTTTTCTTACTGGGACAAATATAAAAAAAATTAGTGGGACATAAGAGACATGGGAGTAAAATGAATGAGAAGACCTCTTTTTGTAAATAAAACACTAGCATAAGCAGTAGATATGACCTCTAGGTTGAAAGTTCATTGTTGTTCCCTAATTAAAAGGCTTAGTTGGAACTATCGTGTCATTTGGAGTCCACAACATTTCACGGGTATAGAATAATGGGGAATTTGATTTCTGCACTATTCTTGGATGGCGGCCCGATGAGATTAATTAATGTTTTAAAAATAATGTATGAAGATGGTTTACTCAAACTCTCTAACTGTCGGAATTATTTGTTTAATTCATTTCTGCAAGATACTAGTTTGAAAACATTACACCTTTGTTGTTATATGGACATTCCATTTATCTATTTTTTATGATATATGGTCCTCGTTGCTTTAATTTTATGTTCAGGTGTTATATCATGTGTACTAAAATATAATATATGCATTTTTTATTCATTTTTAAATTTTAAATAATCAACAATCCTTTGTGCAACAAAATCTGAAATCAACATGCATGATGCATGCATATAATGACGATATATATTGGTCATTTTACACAATATCTTGTCTAATAAAATTGGAATATTATATATGTCCAAAATGTTTTATCTAATAATTTTACAGAAACGTTACTCCTTCAAACTCTCTTACTGTCGGAATTGTTTGTTTAATTTATTTCTCAGATATATTTTTTTTCAAAAAATTACCCATTTATTGTTATCTAGACCTACCATTTATCTATGTTTTATGATGTATGGACCTCATTGTTTTAATTTTATGTTTCAGGTGTTATATCATTTGTATTTAAGCATAATATATGTAGTTCTTTTTTCATTCTTTTTAAAATGTAACTATTCACAATCCTCTGTGCATATATACAAAAAAATCTTAAATAAACGTACATGATGTGTGCATATGGTGGCGATATAAATTGGTCATTGTACAAAATACCTTGTCTAATAAAATTGAAATAGTATATATGTCCAAAATGTTTTATCTTATAATTGTCCAGAAACATTACTTCTTGAGATGGCATATTCAAAATGAAGACATTACGGTGACATGGATTTTGCGTGCAATAGACAATTTCATATGTCAATATCTTATAAGAAAAATTAGAAAGTGATCAAGCGAAGGAAAGGGATTGCGAGCCTTTTTCATTTAGGAGAAAATTAATGGTTTTGATAATGTATATGGAGTACGAGAAAAATACAAGTTTAGACTCTAACCTTGGATAAAAATAGCGAAAAGAGAATGTTAAATGGAAACAATATAAAATGGGCATGTACTTGTTTCATTAAAAGAGGTTTATTGTTTACCTTACTGGGACAAATATAAAAAGTTTAATGGAACATAAGAGATATAGGATCAAGGTGGACAAGAGAACCCCTGTCCGTAAGAAAAACACTCGCATAAGGAGTAGATAGGATCTCTAGGTTGAAGGCTCATTATTGTTCCCTTATTAGAAGGCTTGGTTGGAACTGTCGTGTCATTTGGAGTCTACAACGCTTCAATGGCATAGACTAATGGGGAATTTGATTTTTGCGCTATTATCGGATGGGGTATTGGTGAGATTAATTAATGTTAAAAAAATAATGAGTGAATATGGTTGATTCAAACTCTCTGACTGTCGGAATTGTTTGTTTAATTAATTTCTCCAAGATACTAGTTTCGAAAATATTATATCTTTGTTATTATCTGAACCTACCATTTATATATCTTTTATAATGTATGATCCTCGTTATTTTAATTTTATATTTTAGGTGTTGTGTCATTTGTATTAAAACATAATATATGTAGTTATTGTTTCATTCTTTTTTAAATTAAACTTATTGACAATCCTCTGTGCATATATACAACGATATCTTAAATCAACTTACATGATGCGTGCATATGGTGGCGATATAAATCGCTCATTGTACACAATACCTTGTCTAATAAAATTAAAATATTATATATGTCCAAAATATTTTATCTAATAATTTTCCAGAAACGTTACTCCTTGTGATAGCATATTTAAAATGAAAACATCATGGTAACGTGCATTTTCCATGCAGAAAAGAATTTCATATTTCAATATCTTATAAGAAAAATCATAAAGTGATCACGAAAAGGAAAGGGATTGCGAGCTTTTTAAATTTAGGAGCAAATTAATGGTTTTGATAATGTATATGGAGTATGAAAAAATACAATTTTAGACTCTAAGCTGGGATACAAATAGCGAAAAGAAAATGCTAAATGGAAACAATATAAAACGGAATCAAATTATTTCATAAATAGAGGTTTTTTTATTTTCCTTACTGGGACAAATATAAAAATTTTAATGGAACATAAGAGATATGGGAGAAAATTGGACGAGAGGAACCATGTCTGTAAAAAAAATCGCATAGGCAGTAGATAGGACATGTAGGTTAAAAGATCATATTTGTTCCCTTATTAGAAGGCATGGTTGGAACTGTGGTGTGTTTTGGAGTTTACAACGCTTCACGGGCATAAACTAATGGGGAATTTGATTTCTTCACTATTCTTGGATGGGGTTTCTTTGAGATTAATTAATGTTTAAAAATAATGAATGAAGATGGTTGATTCAAACTCTCTACCTGTCGGAATTATTTGTTTAATTTTTTTTTCTCCAAGATACTAGTTTCGAAAACATTACACCTTTGTTGTTATTTAGACCTACCATTTATTTGTCATTCATGATGTATGGTGCTTTTTTTGATTTTATGTTTCAGGTGTTATATCATGTGTATTAAAACATAATATATAATATTTCTTTCCACTCTTTTTAAAAATAAATAGGCAATTCTCTGTGCATAAATACAAAAAAAAATCTTAATCAATGTGCATGATGCATGCATATAGTGGATATATATATATATATATATATATATATATATTTAGTTGAAAACAATACCTTGTCTAATGATATTGAAATATTATATATGTCCAAAATGTTTTATCTAATAATTTTCCAGAAATGTTACTCCTTCAGATGGCATATTTAAAATGAAAGTGTTATGGTGACATGTATTTTGCATGCAGAAAAGAATTTCATATGTCAATATCTTATAAGAAATATCAGAAAGTGATCAAGAGAAGAAAAGGGAATGCGAGCCTTTTTCATTTAGTTGCTACTTAATGGCTTGGAAAATATGTATGGAGTATGAGAAAAAACAAGTTTAGACTCTAATCTGGGATAGAAATAGTGAAAAGAGAATGCTAAATGGAAACAATATAAAACGGGCATCTAATTGTTTCATTAAAAGAGATTTTTTTTATTTTCCTTACTTTGACCAATATAAAAAAAAATTAATGGAACATAAGAGACATGGGAGCAAGGTGGACGAGAGGACCCATGTCTATAAAAAAACATACTCGCATGGGCAATAGATGGACCTGTAGTTTGAAAGCTCATTATTGTTCCCTTATTAGAAGGCATGGTTGGAACTGTCAGGTCATTTGGAGTATACAACGCTTCAAGGGTATAGACTAATAGGGAATTTGATTTCTGTGCTATTCTTGGATGGGGTCTCGGTGAGATTGATTAATGTTTAAAAATAATATATGAAGATGGTTGATTTAAACTCCCTACATGTCAGAATTGTTTAATTTATTTCTCCAAGATAATAGTTTCGAAAACATTACACCTTTGTTGTTATCTGGACCTACCATTTATCTATCTTTTAGGATGTATGGTTCTCTTTATTTTAATTTTATGTGTCAATTGTTATACATGTGTATTATAACATAATATATGTAGTTTCTTTCCATTCTTTTAAAAGATTAAATAATTCACAATCCTTTGTGCACATATACAACAAAATCTTAAATCAACGTGCATGATGCGTTGATGTGTCCATATTATACCATTATTTTGGGGAACTTTTATACTCATATTGGTAGGCTTTTGTGCTTTGGATACTCTATTTTACCTTGAAATTCTGTTACTAGAGTTAAGAGCGACTTTATCACTTTAGTCACTTGTAATAAGAATTCCGTGAGATGAGGTAATTGTTGAAGATTTGAAGACCTTGAAGACTTCATTTTGAAGACCATGAAGACTTTTGAAGACCCGAAGGAAGGAAGAGGAGACAACTACATGAAGACCGAATAGAATAAGTCACTTGAGGGAAGAGTACTCTGGCCGTTGCGATTCGCGACGCTTGTGTTGCGAGTAGCGACGACCGTCAGCCTAGACTTACTTTTTGGGATTTTTGTACTATAAATACTCATAACTTTTCTCTTTCTTCTCCAACTTCTTCTTCCCGATT
>JAULKM010162413.1:0-16320 GCA_032355605.1 Rubia tinctorum | reverse complement strand
TGAACCACGTAAATTCTGGTATTTTGTCTTTTGCTTTTATTTTCTTCGCTTGTTCTTTCTCGGTATTCCGCACAACACGAGCCTATTTCAGGCAGGCATGACTGCTACCTAGACATTGACAGGCTACTTGACTCTAAGACATTGCATGATGCTCGGGATGGCTATATTTAGATGTACGAGGTGAAAATTATTGTCTTGTTCGTGAGACTTCCCTAACCAGACAGGTTGGCCATAACCGAGGACACGTTGGTCAGCGAGCTTTTCCTGCTGCCAGACCCCGAGTATAGAAAGAACTTCTAGTCTGCACTACAGGCAGCGAACCTTCATCTACGACAGCCGCCACCTGGGCCAAAATCACCTCCCTATGAAGAAAAGCTTCATACATCCCACGAGGAGCAGCGTGAGCAGGTGGCTTACTTCCATCACCAAAACACCATGGCTCTTAACATGCTTGCTCATTTGGATGGTAGATTTGACCAGTTTCCGATGGGTGTCCATCAGTAGTTCCAGAAAGTTTATCAGCACCTTCAGCAGTCCAGGATAGAGTGGGAGATAGCCGACCATAGGTTCGGTGGATTGGAGGAGAGGATTGACATTATCATCTCCTTGCTTCGTTCCTCTCAAATGATCGACCATTTTGTTGACACAGAGGTTACCCGCGTTCGCAGGCAGAAAGAGAGGGCCCACATACAAGCTCGTCGTCGGGAAGGAGCTGGACCCTTGTGGTCCTAATTTTGAGTATTTTCCTACTTCCTTTATTCCACACTTATGCTCTAATTGTTTATGTGCATTGGGGACAATGCTAGATTTTAAGTGTGGGGTGGGGGGAATTAGTTAAGCTCATTACTTGCATATACTTATGATATTGCTCATTTGTTCCATTGTAATTAATAACTTTTAATGAAAAATGATGGGAAAAAATGGAAAAAATTTCTCTCTAAGTTGAAAATCCGCTCGCGAGAAACTTAAGTAAAAATGAAAGGCCCGGATAGATCAAAAACCCGAAAGGGCAATCTATGAAAAAATGAGAGGACTAAATTGTGTGAAAAAGGGTGAGTCATGAGGCAAAAAGAATGAGAAGTTAGGATGAAAACCCGAAAGGGCTCCAAGGTAAATTGAGAGAAATGAAAAGTTATTGACGGGTCATTTGCCACTTTGGGAACTTTTGGGAAGATTCAACTTTTTTACCTTATTTTTGGGATGATGAACACCTCACTTGGATGCAATAATATTTTGGAAATTTTGTTGGATAAAATATTTTAGGCACAAATGTGGGGATGGGTAGTCTCTCAAGTTTAGGGTTAAAATAATTCTCAAGGGAGTCCTAGAATGTGTTATGGGTAGAAAATCTAGGAAGCACCTTAGGTCTTGATCATTTTTACTCGAGAACGAGTAAAGTTTTAAGTGTGGGGTGTTTGATGTGCTCAATTTATATCCCATTTTTAACACATTTGAAATCTATTTTTGTAATAGATAAAGGACTTAATTGAAAATAAATCAATATTTTATCAATTAAGGGGCTATAACTAATTCATATTTTTTATATCCTAATTGTTTAATTTATGAAGTGTTATATATCTCGTTGAAGTGATTGGGTTTGGAAGAGTTCAAGTGTTGAAAAAAAATTGAAGTACTTAGAAGACGGGGAGGAAAAAGGCCAAATGGTTTGGTAGAAGCAGCCCAAAATCCATATATTCCATTGCGGGCCGCATCATATACTACAACTCGCAGCCAAGTCAACAAAATTGAGGACCGATCAACTGATGCATTGCGCGCCGCAGTATGTGTTGCGGCCCGCATCGGCGTATTATTTGGGCTGCACTTATTGCCCATTTGTACTCTCTCTTCATTCATTCTATCCTTATCCAAAAATTTCTCCTGTAAAACCCAAGAACACATTTATTTTTTCATCTTTTCTCTTATGTTTACCATGATTTTTATTCTTTTGTTATGAGTTTAGCTAAACTAGGCTAAATATACTCTTGGGAGCAATTGGTAAGCATTTCTAGCATGAATTTGTGAGATTTGATCTATCCTATTTTATGCTTTGATTATCAAGTATATTTTGTGCTTTCTTGTGTGATTAATGCATGATTTAGACTAGGATGATCAACTAGTTGATAATTGTGGATGAATCATTTGCTAGTTTTTTGGTCAAACTTGGAAGACTTTGACCTTTTGTTGATGTGATTATCGTTAGTTGATGTTAGGTTATAATTGGGTGTGACACCAAATTATGATTATTTATTGATGAATTTTCTTCGATTTTAGATGAATTTGAATGAGTTTGACTAATTATCAATATGACTCACTAATAACGATTAGTATGCAGGCCAATCCTCGTAGTCGTTATTAGTAGATATATTTGTACTATCCCAATATTTCTCGCTTGTAGAATATTGTGTTAGTTGTATTGGGTCTCCATGTTTATTGATATTTTTTGGGAAGTCTATGACGCCGATAGTCTAGGGTGACCCGCGGGTAAGGGTTATTGTGTTGCACCGATCGCCCACTACAACTATAACCGAGGAGAGGCAAAAAATATCTTCACTCAAAGAGTGTTGATAAGTTCTCCACAATGTGTGGTTAATGCATAAAAATAGTATAATTAATCGATGATCAAAGGATGACTAGAAATGTAAACCAATTGCTTCCAAGACTCGTTATAATCTTAGTTATATCTTTTGTGCTAGTTGTGATCGTATTTACATAGTTATTTATAATTGTTTGTTAATCTAGTTGCTTAAATAGTCGTAGTATTTTCTAAAATCAAAACCCCCAACTTTTTTACCACACTTAGATTGACACCTTTGTGTGTTTTTAACTACACTTAACACTCGATAAAACCTCTTTTCCTCAGGGACGACCCCATCTTACTACTTGCTACTATATAGTAGTTAGCTGTAATTTGGGCCTATAAATATTATCTTTGAGAGACACGACGATGACCTCCCAAATTTTGGTGCATCTGTCAGGAAAAAGATGTATTTTATTGAAGTGTTAGTGTAGTTTTTTGTGTGTTTTGTCTTTTTATTTGTGTGTTGTTGACATTTTCTTGCTTTGGTGATTGTTACTTGGGATAAGCTTGTATTGCTTTGGTTCTTGGTTTACTCGTACTAATAGACAAGAACCTTGCACTACGATCTCGTTCTTTTGGGTATATTATGAAGAGCAAGGAGGCTAGCACATTTTGATAACCAAGGTACTCAACCACTACCCGAAATAGTTACACAACTATGACAGATGATACTAGAGCCTTAAGGGAGCTCATGGCCCCTAAACTACACAACCAACCGCTTTGTATCATCTTTCCTTCACTTCCAAAAAATGTCATTTGTGAGCTTAAGTCCAGAATGATCCATTTTCTACCAACTTTCCACGGAATGAATGAATATGATGCTAACAAGCACTTTTTCGAGTTCCACCTTGTGAGCACGAATATGAAGCCACCGGGAGTTTAGGTGGATAATTATAGTCTAAAGACGTTTCCTTTTTTCCTTGAAGGATGCGGTCAAGGATTGGTTGTAGTACCTCTCTCCGAGAAGTAAAACTTCATGGATGGACATGAAGCACAAGTTCTTGGAGAAGTTCTTTCCGGAATCCAAGTCGGCGGGTTTGAAGAAAGAGCTAAGCAATATATCCCAATGGCCGGGTGAATCTTTGTATGAATATTGGGAGAGGTTTAAGAGGTTGTTAGCTAGTTTCCCCTACCACCCGTACAAGGAAGGAGACCTTGTGTACTATTTCTTCGATGGATTGTTTGTTGAAGATATGAGGATAGTCAATGTCGCTGTAATGGGTCGATTGCCAACAAGAGCCCTAAAGATGTCATGGTATTGTTTGAAGACATGACCAATGGAACTAGACAATTTGGTAAAAGGGAAAGGGCAAGGATAAGAGAATCTTTAAAACCAGAAACTCTCAAGCTCGAGGAACAATTTCAAGCTTTAGCTTCCATGATGAAAGAGTTAATGAAGGGGAGGATACATCGATTCAAATCTTGTGGATTTTGTTCATTGGATCACCCCACCGATGCATGCCCTCAACTTCAAGATGAAGAACTTGAAGAAGTAAATGCAATGGGCTACCAAGGTGGTCAAGGCCATGGTTTCTAAGGAAATCGGGGATACCAAGGTGGATAAGGGCAATGCGGACAAGGTTTCTAAAGAGGACAAGCTTATGAGAAGAAGTATAATACAATCCCGGGTGGAGAGACCATACAAACTTTTAGTGGAGAGATGAGAAAACCGAGCAATCAAATCTCCAAGGTTGTTTTCAAGGTAGCCAAGGTGGGTTTCAACCAAATCAACAAGGGGCACACACCCATTACCAAGGAAATCAAGGGTATAATCGGGCACCACAACAAGGCTACCTGAGGGATGAAGGCTTATCTAATCCCCAAGAAGGGAGATCAAGGTCGGAGCATGAGGAGTTTATGCATGCCACAACCACCAGGGTCACAAATTTGGAAGACCGCACCTCCGCTTGATTCAAGAACTTGAAAACTCAAGTTAGCCAAATCGCATCTTCTGTGGCCCGGTTGGAGGCTAGGGATTCCAGAAAACTTCCCTTACAACCGGAATTGAACCCGGGGAAAAATATAAGCTCAATAACTTTGAGGAGTGGGAAAGAAACCAAGAAGCCGAGAAAATATTGAAGAACGGGAAGGAGATGGAAATAGAGCTTATAGTGAAAGACAAAGAGGTTGAGAAGGTGGTCACTCTACCACCGAAGAAGTGAGAAATCGAGAAAGTCCTTCCACCACCACTTTTTTCGGAGGCTTTGCAGGACAAGAATCGCGAGGATGAGAATAAAGCAATTTTTGAGGTTTTCCTCAAATGTGAGGTAAACATTCCCTTTTTGACGCTATCAATCAAGTGCCTAGATTTTCTAAATTCCTTAAAGAGTTATGCAACCCTAAGAGAACTAAAGCATTGAAGAATGTTGAAAAAATTAAAATTGGTGGACAAGTGTCGGCTCTTTTTTCAAAAGAAACTACCTCCCAAATGCAATGATCCCGGAATGTTCACTATCCCTTGTGTCATAAGTGGTGAAATTTTTGAAAAAGTAATGATAGACTTAGGAGCCTCTATTAATGTAATTCCCTACTCTCTAAACAAGACTATTAACTTAGGTACTTTGCATGAAACTAGGGTGATCATACAACTAGCCGATCATTCCCAAGCTATTCCGAAGGGATTAGTGCGAGATGTGTTGGTTAAAGTGAACAAACTAGTTTTCCCGCAACTTTAAACTCATTTTTAGCCTCTTCTTCACTCATCTTTTACCTTATCCAAATTTTCTCTCCCAAAACCCAAATACACAATTTTTCTTCATCTTTTCTCTTATGTTTATCATGGATTCTTGTAGATTTGTTATGAATTTAGCTAATCTAGGCTAAATATACTCTTGGGAGTAATTGGTAAGCATTTCTAGTATGAATTTGTGAGATTTTATTTCTCCAATTTTGTGCTTTGATTATATTTGGTGCTTTCTTGTGTAGTTAATGCATGATTTAGACTAGGATGATCAACTAGTTGATGATTGTGGGTTAATTATTTGCTAGGCTTTTGGTCAAACCCGGAAGACTTTGACTTTTTGTAGATGTAATTATCGTTAATCAATGTTAGGTTATAACTGGGTGTGATAACTAACTATGATTATTGATTGATGAAATTGCTTAGATTTGAGTTGAATTTGAATGGGTTTGACTAATTATCAATGTGACTCACTAATAACAACTACCATGAAAGCAAATTCTCGTTGTCGTTATTAGTAGATATATTTGTGTTGTCCCAATGTTTCTCGCTTTTAGGACATTGTTTTAGTTGTATTAGGTATCCATGTTTATTGCTATTCTCGGGGAAGTTTATGACGCCAATCGTCTAGAGTGACACGAGGGTATGGGTTACTGTGTGTCGCTGATCGCCCACTCTAACTATAACTGAGGAGAGGTGAGAAATGTCTTCACTCGAAAGGGGTTATCAAGTTCTCCACAATATGTGGTTAATGCATAAAAATAGGATAATTATTCAATGATCAAAGGATGACTAGAAATGTAAACCAATTCCGTTCAAGACTCGTTATAATCTTAATTACACCTTTTGTGTTAGTGTGATCGTATTTGCATCATTTTGTAATCATTTGTTAATTTAGTAGTTTAAAGTAATCGTAGTATTTTCCAAAACCAAAACCCCCTAACTTTGTTTCCGCACACGTAGAGTGACTTTGTCGTGTGTTTTTAATTACATTTAACACTCGATAAAACTCTCTTTTCCTCGTGGAAGACCTCATCTTACCACTAGCTACTATTTAGTAGTTAGCCGTAATTCGGGCACATAAATATCATCTTTGAGAGGCACGACGAAAAACCCTGCACAACTCTAGGATGACTTTTAGGGGCTGTGTATGATGCTTTTGAAAATGAGGACCCAAAAAAATGGATAATGTTTTTCTTTCTTTGCAAAATGTCATGATTGAGATTATGAAATGTATAGGGGGAATGGTTTCAAAATTCCACATATGGGAAAACAGAGGCTAGGAAGAATTGGAATTCTACCACCTAACTTAATGGTTTACTCATAAGTTGTAAGGACCAGTTTGGAGCATTTAGTTGCAATTGGAAGAACAAAGAAAGTGCATGATTTACTGATCAACATGGAGATGTCTAGAAAGGGCAGGAGGAAAATATTTTGAAGATTGCGCTTATTGATGTAAAATCTAGGGTAAACATGCATTTTGCTTTTCATAACGTGTTTATAGAGCAACCTGTAGAGTAGGGGGTGTTAATCCCCTTTTTGAATGCCATGTGATATGTGTTTTATTTAATGTAATGGTTGTTCGTTATTTCATAAAAACCCAAGTCATAGAATGTTCGAAGTAACAAATGCAAGTTGGTTGTGACACACTAAACATAAAGAACAGAATTGTACAAGAACCCACATAGACGTCATCCAATTGTTTTCACAAAGTAAAAACATGGTTGCATCAATTTCAGATGTACAATTATAAAGTTTCATCATTACATTTTAATGCCCTGCCAAGGACAATTCAGATTAAATATCGAACAACATGGTTGCATTATAAGTAACCTCATAATCAAAGTTTCATCATAGATCTCGGCCTGGTTATAAATAATGCCCCGCTAGGAGTAAAACTGCCCAAAAAGAGCACCGCATTGCTGCATTATTTATAACCACAACACAATTTCTTCCTAACACCCTCAGATCATGTTTTACATTACATACATGCATAACCTAATGTTTTTACGAACAATTAATGTCTGGAATCAACCCAAACCGGACATACACACAAGAAAAATAGGAGCATATATATCATAAAATAACAAGTAACGTCCGTAATCAACCCAAACTGGACATGCACACAAGAAGAAGAACAATATATATAGTAAAATAACAACTAATGTCCGAAATCAACCCAAATTAGACATTCACAAAAGAATAACAGCATCATGTATATCGTAAAATAACAACTAATGTCCGGAATCGACCCAAACTGAACATGCACAAAAGAAGAAGAACTCAGGAATGTATCATAAAATAACAAGTAATGTCCGGAATCAACCCAAACCAAACATGCACAAAAGAAGAACAACTCATGAATACATCATAAAATACAAGCAATGTCTGGAGTCAACCCAAACCGAACATGCATACAAGAATATCAGTTTACCCTAGATTTCTGAAAACTATCCATGTTTTCAATATCTCGTCTACTTGGTTGTGATTTACCTTCAAGTACAAGGAGGACATATATTATAAATTGAGCAACACATGAAAACTTAATAAGTCGGTAATGGAAAAACTGAATGTGAAATGCATAGGTACAACCTGTAAATCAAATCACTCGTCCTTCGGGGAATTCGGTTTAGGATGAATTTGGCCATTTTCAATTGTTATTTCGTACTCCACTAGCATTTCGCAGAGTAAAACAACATATTCATAGTTGTCACAAATGCTCCAGGTCGGTTTCTTTTTATTTCGAACATAAGTATACCATTTTTTATGATAACAAGCCTCAAAATCATAAAGCCTGGGCTCACCTCACTTAATGTTGTGATAATATATGTTGGGATCATACCCAGGGGACTCAAGTTCAGGTGACTAGGGCTCTCGCTGAGTTTCAATTGGTATTGGCGCACCAATGCCTAGCTCAGAACCCTCACCAGTCCAAAAATTAGTCATATCAGACCAAGATTTTTTTTTATTGGATTGAAGTGTGTAGCTATTGATATTTTTGAGAACGTAAACAGATTAGGTGCACCAGTATCATTCATGTCCTCCGAGCAGGCCTGCACCTAGGAGTAATAAACTCTGACACAAGCCTTTGGCGAGGACTGTGATGATGCACCAAGTATGACCTTTGAGGTATGAGGTTGTTGTTTCTTGCCCTGCCATGACCCCATCATCAGCGTCCATGAGTGCACAAATCACAAATAGAGAAGCTGTGAGTTTTCATTAAAAACTCCAATAAATAGAACCAATAACTTCCCCAACGAAAACCACAAACTAAAATCAGAACAACAGGCTCACAAGGTATCAAAAAAAGTACATAAGTTACAGCATATCAATCAAAATCACCAAAGTAGATCATACATATGATATTGAACACAAATAGAAACTTAATGTAGCTAGAACACAACAACAACAAAAAGATAAATCAACATGAATGACCAAATAACACATTAGAACCTACAAATCCCAAACACAATTTTTTTTTAAAAAAAACCAAAACACATATCTGAACTAGATCTACCAAGTACATACTGTGAAGTACATAATTAATCCAAAAACATGACCACATTGCATTTCATTTTAACAATCTAAACAAGAAAATAGTAAAGATGCATTCTAAAACACAAAACAAAGCCAGGTCTAACAGATGAAGAACATGGAAAACTTTTTTGACCTGAAGATATGACCCTGAAACAAAATATAAGTCGAAATCCACAACAAGGACCCTTAAAATGAAATCCCAACACAAACTCGCACAAGATCTAAAAAAGAAGATACATGAAGAACATTTAGCTTTAAAAAACCTCATAAAATTGGATGATTCATAACAACATAAGTAGACCACAAACACAAGCTCTAAAATTGAAAGGTACAAGTCCAAATCGAACCAGAAGTAACAAAAATGTGACATGCAAAGTATTATTGTTCATAAAAAGGCTCTGTAAATGAAAATTAAACACACCGTACCAAAATCCAACCATAAAGAACCGAAAACCCTCGTTTTTAACATTCAAAGTTCGAAATAAGTTCAAATCATACATTAAGCATGCTTGCTTCAACAATTGAAGGAGAAAATGTTTGAATAACGACAATACATATTAAATGAACACATAATCGATGTCATACATGAGAAATTATTAGCCAAAATCATTTTAAATTACATTAAATAGAATAAGCAAATTGATTTAAGTCTCAAAAATAGCAAAAGATCACATATCTGAGAATGACTTTGGTAAAAAATTAATCAATCGATCGAACACAAAACAACTACAACTAAAAATCTAACCAACAAGGCTCAATCGAAGGGGGAAAAAAGGTCAGGGCTTGAGAAACGAAGGTTACATAAAACCAAAAGAAACATTGGCATAAAACTGAAAACTAACGGAGCCGCAAGGTTTTTTAAAAAACAAAAACAAAGAGCCATAAAACCAAAAAATAACATCAAGAAAGCCAAAAATTTAATGGTGATAGATTCTATCTAACTGAGGAAGATGAGAGGTTTCAAAAACCAAGGCAAGAGAGTCTAGGATTTCAGAGGAAAGTGAGAGGAAGAGGAGAGTGATGAGAGAAGGATGAAGAATTCATGGGAGACAAAGGAGGATTATGTGAAGTTTTTGGAGCTGAGAGAGTAATATAGTGGGAGTGTTGGTTTTGGTGGAGCTGAGGGAGTAATATAGTGGGAGTGCTGGTTTTGGTGGAGCATTGGGGGTGCATAATTATTACGCCTTGGGAGAGGGAATCGAATAAAACTGTTGCCCAACTTTAATTCAACAGGCAAATGTTCAGCTTTAATTCATGTGGTGGTCTCAAACCCAACCCACTAACAAAAAATAAATCAGATTTAATTGTGTGTAATAAAAATCAAGTGCATTGATGTCTTTTCGTGGCTAGTCAATGGACCATTTTGGGTAAAATCTAAATTGGGGTACTTTGTGGTGGGACAACCCAATATGGTAAGTGGGTAGTTTAAACTGGGACGGGGAGATTATGACTGTTCACTTCCATGGTGCCCACCATCATACTGTGAAGTTAGGCCCCATCCAGTTCAACTAAAACGGAGCTGAGTTGAATTGAGCTGAAGTTATTTGAGTTAAGAAGGGCTGAGAAGAGTTGACAATAGTTGAAATGGGCAGATTGGAGCTGAGCTGAACTGATTGGAAGTGAACTAGAATGAATTAATTATTGTTGAACTAAACTGAATCAAAATGAACTGAACTGAATCTAATTGAACTGATCAAATTGAATTAAACTAACTGAATAAAAACAAAACTGAATCAAACTGAGTTACATTGAATAAAAAAAGAACCGAACTGCATTAAAATGAAATTAACTGAATAGAACTGAAGAGGACCGAATCAAACTGAAGAAGACTGAATCAAACCGAATGAAACTGAACCGAACTGAATAAAACTAAACCGAATTGAATAAAATTTAACTGAACAAAAAATAACTAAAAGAAGATAACGATGAAAAAACAAAAATAAAAAGTAACGGTGAAAAATGAAAATTAAAATCATTCAGATATGCTTTTTTTATTTTAACAAAAACCCCAGACGAATAGCGTGTGACATTTTCTTTCAATATGCCCCTCACGTGTATACATTAAAATATTTTACTATTTAATATTTGGCCAAATTAAGTCCCATTATTGATACAATAACCCAACATAAACTCTGATACTAGTATAACAAAGAATAATGAGAATAATAGTAATTTAAATTGATAGTTTTGACTCTTTTATTTATAAATTGTATTCATGTGAAAAGGATCATTTGAGTATCTTACCATAACAAAAAAGACTAACAAGTAATTATCATTTGTGAAAATAGTCTCATCATCCTATCATACAAGGGAATGGATGACAAATGGTTGATTGAGTGGTCCGGGTGGATATGTTTTGTGGATTCCCTATTTGAACTCCCAAAGCCATCAAAGCCAAAAATAACGACTCCAACGCGAGCGTCGTTAGAAGTTATAAGTACGAGGTGGATGCAATTTTAATTGACACCATCGAATATAGTCTCCATTTTCAGACCTCCATATCGAGGTCTTCTTTTTTACGCGTATCTATATTTGACCCAAATTTATATTTTCATTATTTATATTGTAATTTTACCTTATTCAATCATAGTAAAATTCATAATTAAAATTTTAAAAATGAATGTTAATTAAATAATTTTAAAATTAAAATTTTAAGATTTTTTGGTATTTAACCATTTGTTAATAATATAATAATATAATATGTTAACCGTAAATATGTTAATAATTATTAGAATTGAGTTGAGTTGATTAGAGTTGAGAGGAGTTGAGAAGAGTTGCTTGGAGCTGAAATAAGTTGAACTGAACAAGTCCTTATGGATAGTACTCTTGTACTGAGGTCGACAAGGACACCCACCACTGTGTTTATGGTAATTTTTGGGCAAAATACACTTCTAATCCTATATTTTGCATGAAAGTGCTAATATAACCCTGTAAAATTAAAATTTGTCAAATTAATCATAACTTATAGACCAATTGTGCAGTTACATCCTTTTGTGCTATATTCCGGCGTTGACTGAAGAAATCAGCAGTTGACCGAAAGTGAAAAGTCCAAAATACCCCCGGAGCTTTAACCAAAAAAATTGATGCCCATTATACCCCTGATGATGTGGCTTTTGTTTGGATTAAAAACTATTATCTATATTTCAAAACCAGAAATCGTTTTCTTCTTCTTCTTCATTACGCCCACTGCTACCCCCTCACTTGTTTCTTCCTCCTTCTTCGCCTCTCCCGTCTCCCTTGTTCTCAAGGTTTTCTCCTCTTCCGCCTACCTCATTTGCAAGGTCTGCTCCCTTGCCTCTTTCGCGTCCCTCGTTCACAAGGTCAGCTCCTCTGAAACAACCGTGTTTATGTTGAGAACGACAAAAAATATGGGCAGAATGTACTGTTGGAAAATGATTGTAAAACAAGTTGAATATCGTTAACTTTTGGGTTTTGTTATGAGTTGGGCTTGAACTGAATTAGGGTCAGTGGGCATCGTTTTTGCATTCTCCCCTGCAAGTACTATAAAATCGAATGTTTAAACTCTCAAAATGGATAAGGGGTGAATGAGATATGGATGTTCAAAGAGTCACTCTTGGAATGGAAATTTAGGCGGAAATCCATCTGCATGTAATGAGTTTTCTATGGTTTTTTACTGTCCAAAACGCGTATGTATCGTGTGAAAGTCTCTAGAAATCTCAAACCGTGTAACAAACATTCTTGGAATCACGTGTGGAATATATGAGAATTGATACGTTGTTAATCATGATAAGGAATATGAGATATTCTTATCTTTCCAGAATCTATTCGAATATTTGGTGGTTGGAGAATATTTTCTCTGATTACGGGAATCAAATCTTTCACCGTATTTTTCCATAGGGCATCTTAGACAACTATAAATTGAGCCTCTATGTCAGTCAGAAACCTCGCACCATTCTCAAGTTCCTCATTTTTTTAAACTTGAGTCTTATCTTCTTTCTTTCTCTATCAGTGATAGTCCTTCGGGTTTTGTGTGAATCCGAGGTAATATTTACTGGTTAATTATTACCTTCGATGGTTTTATCCTAGGGAACGATGTCCATGACGGGACTCATTCGTTTCAAGGGTAGCAAGTTTACTCGTGACTAAATCAATATGTGATTGATTGAAACTTGATTATTAATTGTATTTTAACCTCTCCAAGTGTATGCATGGATAATTAATAAATTTTATCATTCTTGCTTATATTAAATTGTTCGTGTAATTTCGTTGTTTAAATTCCACATGTTTTTATCAATATACGTTCAACATGTATTACTGATGTAACATCTACGGATGCAAGCAATAGGTTGTGTCCGATGCGATTGAGTCCAAAAGAGATAGTTTTGTACCTTGTTTCATCCCCAACTGGACGTTCATAGAATGATAATGAAGATGGATTGTGCGAATGAGGTTGAAGTCCAATTGGTTGCTGCTAATCAATGTATCATTGAGCCCGCAAACAATTGCAATTGTCCGATGATTGTTAGAGCCTTGAAGACAGGGAATTTAGTGTGATTGAGTGCAATCGTGTTAGGATTGTTATTGTGGTTTGTTCAACTCGGTAGGTGCTAGGAGGAGAGGAAGGAGTCTACCATCTGCTTTGGACTTGGTACATAGTTTTGGTAGGGACAGGAGTGCATCGTGGGAAGCCTAAGAGCATCTACAATGGGGATGGGATTTGTGGGATGAAATTTGAAAAGTGGTGGATGAACTCTACAATGGGGATGGGATTTGGGGGATGAGAGGAGAGAGGGAGGAGCATTCACCTTTGGTGGATGAATAATTTCATCCGATCCTCATTCAATTTGTGGGCCAAGTGGGTTGAAAATTTTCCCATTCAATTTGTCATTTTCCCATTCAACTCATCCGAATCTCACTTGTCATTTCCCAAAATAATTCAGCTCTCAATTTGAGAGTTTGAAATTTCAAACGGGAATAAACGGGAAAAATTAAAACTGGCAAAATTTCAAAAAAAATACCAATATTTTTAAAATTAAATTGTCTATAAATAGAGACTAATATTGAATACGTTTCTACACCTCTTTGAGACTTCATTTTTCTCTCTTCTTCACTCCCAACCAGAATTTGTAGTCCATTTTTTCAAAAGTTTGAAAATGGATTCAAGCAATTATAATTTCCGCTTCCCATCAACAAACCAAAATTCTAATAGAGTAACATGTAATATTATATATTCATCATGTACATGATATAAGATATGTTAAATAAAAAGAAAATAAAGTGGGGACCACAATAAAGTGGGGTAGTGAGATGAGTTGAATTTTATGATTGTGGAGTATAAATGAAAGGTTGGATGAATTTAAGGTGAGAGAATGAGTATATTAATTAAATATTAAAAAAGGTGGGATGAGATGAAAATTGGTGGATGAGCCATTGGAGATGCTCTGAGTGAAAATGAGACCGAAAATCAGGGAGTGTCAAAAAAAATTCTCCTCAGTATAATAGAGGTGACAAAGCATGGAGCAGTGTCCAAAGGAACACTTTTTCTCCTCGGTGTGATGTAGACAGAAAAACACATAGTATCTGAAGAAACAATCATTCTCCTCAGTGAAAAAGAAGACTAAAAGAAGCTTGTTGTTTGAAGTTGTGATAGCGAGTTTGACCACCCAAGGGAAGGTGTTTATGTCAATTTGATTAAGGGAGTGAATGTTGGATAATCAATTTTTTTTACTGTTTTACCAAAATTAGATAAGTCAAATAAGTTAGTTAAGTTAATGTTAAACTTATTGCTCAGTCAAAGAAATAAATCATATCACGTTATTGTGGCTAGAATGTAGGATTTAGTATTTGATTTAATTAGAGGTGTTAGTTAGTGGGGGAGTGTAAAGGTTATTGGTAGCATATTTGTTGGATAACTAGTTAATTAGAATTTGATTATACTAGTGGAAGTCCAACCGCGTGTTGCGCGGTGTTTTTGATTAAAAATTCTTGATAGTTTTTATTAAATTGCACAGTTTAGTTATCTAAAAACAATAAAAGTACGTATCTTGAAAGACGGTCTTTCCATAACTTATGGAAAGACCAAAGTTTAAACATCAAATTTGAATAAATAAAAATAAAAATTTTGGGTTGTATTAATCAAGTCATAAACTTATCACTCCTACGTGTTGCATAATAAAATTTTAATATTACAGCTAAAACTTTTTACATTTCTATAATTTTAATTCAACCTCGTCTTTCCATAGGCATATGGAAAGATGGTCTTTCCCAAGACTTTGCCAAACAATAATATTAATTATGAAGGAAATTAATTTATTTATTTACAAATGATTTAATAATTTCAACCACGTAAGTTTCAACGTGTTCTAAGAATGATTCAACAACTTCGAGTCAATCTAGCGATTTGTGTATTATAACTTTTCAGGGAAGGAATCAAAGCAGAGAATAAGCAAAATAGGTACATAATGAGGAAACTATCATAACAACGTACTACCCACTGCAAACACCATATGCTTGAAATGTTCATTTTCTTCGCCTTCTCTTACCAGAACCATCCCAAAACTTTATTATTTTAAATTTGTACTCACTGATGTCAGGCACCGCCATCATTGCAGACACGATCTCCGGTGATTTCAACCACCATGTCATGGCTTGCTGAACTATCTCTGTACAATCTTTTTAAAAACAAATTGATAGACAATCTGAACTTAAGTATATGAAAATGGTGAACACTGAGTGCTCCAACAAAAATATTCTGAAGACAATGCGATAATATTTTTTCTGAATATTTTAACAGATTTATTATGATGCCTTTGAGTTATCTTAACATTGAGTGACCTTAACCGGTATTGACTTCAAGTGCAGGTCAATATATAGGTATTACAGCACTTCGATAATATTGGAGTTATATTGCCTCATGTATAGGAGAACTTTTTTTCTTTTTTATTTAGATAAAATCTAAGGATTTTTTTTAGAATCCATCTCTTGAAAAACGGTCTTTCCATAAGTCATGGAAAGACCAACATTTTAGGATTGCATGAATCGGATTATAAAACTTTATAACTACTACACGTTGCATAATAAAATTTTAATATTGCAAGTAAAACCTTCTACCTTTATTATTCTAATTAAACTCCATCTTTACATAAGACTATGTAAAAATGGGATTTTCCCAAAATTTTGCCTTTTTCATCATTTCTTTGTTGGCTAACATTGATCACAAGTTGCAGTCAATTTGAGAGTTATATTGATATTTCAAAATAATCTAAGTGCATATTATCATATAGTAAAAAACTCATGGTCACAACAACATTTTTTTCTTCCCAACCTATTTGATTCTCTGGTCGCAGTTATTTAGGTTGCGCAAACATTATAGCCACACTTTCACCTCCACCTTCAGGCTGAGCGAATGTATTCATCTTATTGACCTCCCCTACAACATTCTATTAATCGCACAAAAGTCATGCTAACATCCCAATACAGTCAGTGGAAGGTCGTCGCCGTACCTCTCAAAAATACATTTATAAGCCCAATATGCTTACTAAATACAACTAAGTAGATAGTTTGG
>JAULKM010162405.1:0-16321 GCA_032355605.1 Rubia tinctorum | reverse complement strand
AAATAGTCGTAGTGTTTTTCTAAACTCAGCCCCCCCCCCCAATTTGGTTACCACACACGTAGAGTGACTTCTTCGTGTGCTTTTTCACTACTTTTAACACTCGATAAACTCCCTTTTCTCTGTGGACGACCCCGACTTGCCAATATCTACTTTCTAGTAGTATAGCCGCAATTAGGGCATATAAATACTATCTTTGAGAGGTACGACGACGGCCTCCCAAGTGCAGACACTGGTCAAAACGTCCCCCTATCAGTCACATAGAGGTGCGCGTATAAAATCTTTCATCAGTCTTGCCTCCGTAACAAGGGATTACAACAACGACTACGACACATTGCGCAGGTCTATTTTTCCCCTTGTGCGATTAAGTCCCGGACATAACACCACGAACGAAACTACCCTTAGGCCTAGAAATATGCAGGAACTAACCATCTTATTGATAACTTCTAGGATAAACAAAATAACCCTAGTTTTTCGGACCTCTTGGTCGGCTAACTAGATGCACGATCGATTGTGACGATTAACAATGGAGACCTTCGTACACATTCCCAGTTTTGGACTATTGCACCCCAAGCACATCTAGGTTTTCTTAATTGGGGAGTAGCAATAGTGTGCCAACATGAAAGTAGACTTGATTGTGTGCCAACAAAGTGTGACTTTCATGCAATTCATAAGAATATTAAGAACAAACCAACATAATGATCACAAAGCACAAAAAATAGGTAGATCTAGAAATCACACAAAATAAACATCAACCATGAATACAAATATATTCCCAAGTTAGATCCCTACTCCCTAAGAATTGAACCCAAGTATTTGATTGGATTCAACACTTTTAGGCAAAAGAAAGATAAAAAGTTGAAAACAAAAGAAGTAAGAGAGAAGTGAGAGTGTTTTATATCTCTAACCTCCTACTAAGATCTAAAAATGAGTATAAACTTAAACCCTAGTAGACAAATGTTCATATATATATATATATAAAATAGGGAATTGGACCTAAAAATAGGCCCAAAAAGTGGCTAAAAACCCTTGTGACCGCCAACGGTCCGTGCCGGACATGTCGGGCACTCCCCATGTCACCTAGTGGGGGTCGTTATCCTGGTCCTTGTTTTCTTATTTCTGATCAGCGCCATGCATAATTTCTTGGGCCACATCAGTTAGAACCTTGTTTTTCTCAGTACTGTAGCATGGCCTACATCATTCTTCACACCATATGGGTTGGTCTTAACATTTGTGACTTGAAACGGCACAGTATGTGTAAAACACAATGTCCCACCCCCATACTTAGCTAATTTTTGAGTGAAAAGGGGGGGGCCTCATTCCGGATTTTGGCACGGCCTGTGCCAAGTGATACGGGTTGTGCTGGCTAGTAAAGAACGTGCTATATTTTGGTCCACGCCAAACATATATTGTCTGCGCTAGCCGTAGTAGGTTTGCATTGCTAATTTCTTCACTCTCTACGGGTGAAACGTTGGTCTGATTTGGGAGTTCTTGTAGTCAATTTTATAGTGCTCGAGAAGAAGAATCTAATGGTGACACCCTTAAGTTTTGATTCTTCTTGGATTTTGACCAGAACTCCGTGCAACCTTGAACAACCATCCCTCTGTTTCTTTTTTGGCCTTCTTGAATTTTAACTCCGCCTTTCTTGGTCCCAATTCCTTCTACTACCAAGATTTGAAGTTTGTGGACTTGAATCTACTACCATTCTTTTGAATGGCCTTTGATATCTTCTACCATTCTTGTGAATAGCCTTCAAATATCTACTACCACCCTCACAGATGGCCTTCCACAAAAAGAAAATTGGAAAGCACTCACGGGAAACCTACCAATGATGATCAAAGAGGAAGATCTAGGAACCCGTGAATACCAAGTACTTATTAGTTGCAATTAAGTCTACAAAATGCGGGATTCGGACAAGAAAACCAAAAGTGGTCATTTAAACCCTTTATCGTGAAAACCTAACTAAAACTAGCAATCAACCAATTAAAAGATGACAATAAATGTGTTTAATGCATCGGATAACGCATGCATAATGGTGCACATCAATTCCCCCACACTTAAACCGTTACTCGTCCTAGAGTAAACAAAAATGAAAAGATCTAAGCGCAATGTAGCATGCAGAGAGAAGTTAGCCAATACATTCAACTTATTCCTATTATACTTTAGTTCCCCCAAAGAAGGACGAATATCACAACTCACACTCCTCAAAGTCGCTAAAGTAACCTAACCATCCCAAAATATAGTGAAGAAAAAGGTAAGCATAGAAAATACGTGTTGAACTAGCTTACTCCCCTGAAGAATCCGCCAAAGACAATCCAATAGATGGTGATGAAGAAAATGCCAAAGATGGCCAAAAGATGTTGAAATTCCATTTCAAATATCTCTCAGTTTCTCTCATTTGTCCTAGGAGCCCTTTCGGGTTTTCATCCTAGCATTCACACATGTTGAGCTGACCATCTCCCCTTTTTCCACATGGCCTCTCATTTTTCCTAGGATTTCCAAACTAGCCGAGCCTATCCTCTTATTTTTACCTAGGCCTTTCGACCTATCTGGGCTTTACTTCCCATTTTTGCCTAAGTTTCCCTTTTGGATTACCAACTTAGTTGGGTTTTTTTTTTCTTTTTTTTCAAAAAATAATTTGTGTAGCACAAAATGCCCCAAAATTGGGTTTCATACTACAAAAGAGAGTGAAAATGAAAAAATTACACCACCAAAGTTGTACATCCCAAAAAATTCCCCACCACTTGTAAAAAGTTCACACCACCAAAGATTCCACCAACTTCCCAAAACCAACAAAAAGAACACACCAAAGCAATACCAAAAACACAAAGGAATTCCAAGATGAAAACTCCTAAGTGTTTCACTACTCCCTTATCACCCCACACTTGAACTTTGCATTGTCCCAAGTGCAATGAATCAATAAAAATCATAAGTGGGAGAGAGACATGTAGTGAACCTCACTCACGAAGGCTCCCTCCTCAAGTGTCGAGTCTCATGCCTCCTCATTCTCTCCTCTTGACGCATCTCACTCATTTCAATAGGAATGACATCTTTGAATCCATATAGCTTCAGAAGATGAAGTCTCTCAAGCACTTGCTCAATTGTCAATTCTTGAGCATCCGACCACTCATCCACGATGGAAAATTCTTCCTTCATTTTCGGCTCAATGGAATTCAATCTAGACCCCCAAGTGCGCATGGTGTCCTCCATAGATTCTAAGCGCGTCCCAAATTCGTAAAACTAAAAGCTCATTCCACGTACTACTTCACCGATATCATTCACAATCTTGGTGGAACTTGAAAGTTGCTCCTCATAGATACAGAATTGATCAAGAATGTTGGCAGATAGGCAAGTGTGGTTAGGAGGTGCTCTAACTGGGATCTCGCTGTCATCCACCACGATGTCTATATCCGGATTTGATAAAATTTAGTAGAAATCCTTCTCAAACCTCGGATCAGGGGTTATGAAAAGGTGCTCCAACACCGTATCTTGATTGATAGTTGTGCGCTCTGCCTGGGGTAGAATCATTAAATTACACATCGAAGAGCGACCATATAGCCATACAAAGAGATCCTTGGAAGTTTTAGTGGCCACCATCCCTGATTTCGCCAGCTTGCCCATCGAGTACCCTATCCCTGAATGATTTAAATTCAGCACCGCCAATGGAAAAGGAGACAAATGGCCCAAGTGTTGGGCTAAGAATCTAACCACGCCTCTCATTAAAATATTACCACCTTTCTTGTTCCCTCATTTCAAGGCACTCATCCACAAAGGTCGTAACCATTTTAAGGATAAATTTTCCTCCGAGGTCATCACCCAAAGAATGTGGACATCTGACCCCGGACATTGGGAGATTTCCCCATGAAAATTACTCCCGTAGCCAATAGTCGTTGAACGTAACGCAATATTGGGTGGATGATTTATGTACGCTTGCAAAGGTGCTTTCTTTTTGTGCCCGATAGGATCCTCCAAAAGCTACTCAATGAGAACGGAAGCCCTTGTCGGTGATTCCTTGAGACCTCCTTCCCGTATTTCCACCCAAACGCTTAGGCAATATCTTGGTGTGTCATAGTGTACTAGTTGTCATCCAAGTAGATTTCGATGAATCTCCTTCTCTCACTATCCTTCATTTTCTCCAAAGTCGCTAATAATTCCAAAGTTCATCGAATGTAGGTCTTCGAGTGCTTGTCCCTCTAAGAGTATCCTACTAAGAAAGCACGTGATAGGTTCAAGTAGGCCTAGAGCTCTCAAATTTTCTTTACAAGCACCCTACGTTTCCATGATAATCTTCTTCGAGCAATTTAGGTACCTCTACCTCCGGGCCGCATCCTCATAAATTTTGGTTAAACTCATGAATTCATCAATGACAAGTGGAGGGTTGGGAGAAAGGCAAGTTGTTGGCCCTCATTTCACAACTTTGGCCGGTCCTCATTTCACAACTTTGGTCGGTTTCTTCTCTGTCACCCTGGGATGGTGTGTCTTTCTCCGGCCTAACTCTTTTTGTAGGAATCCTATTCACATCAAGAAAAGGGTGGTTATGCAAGGATAATCACAAGGCATGCATCCAGACTTATTCACAAAGAACACTTCTTCCAAAGTAGCGACAATATTTCCAAAACATGTTATCTTCACATATGGGCTACTCAATCAAGAAGTATCATTTCTAAACAATCAAACCATGAACAATCATAGCATCCCATAAAGAGTATCATGAAATCAAGAATCATCCCTCCTAAATCATCACATTTAGTGAAGATCACATAATCAAAGTACAAGAATACTACATTCACCCCCACACTTAGTTTAGCACAAAATCATTAAAATAGCCCAAATATTTCTCCCAAGAACATCTCCACATATTTCCAGACATAAAACTCCTCATGACATCACCAATATGCTAAATAAAGCAAGTAAACATAGAGCTCAAAGGAGTGGTGTGCCCTGAATTTGAAGCCAAGAGATGAAGAATCCACACAAAAAGAAGCAAAATGCTATTTTGAGAAAAACGGCTCAAAATTTTGAGCTATCCCAAGGAGAGTGAGAGTGAGTATTCTTGAGAAAATGTTAATGAGCTAAATGAATCCTATTGGTCAGGTAATGTACTATGGATAAAACAAATTCAGCAAAGAATGTGAATCAAAAAGGATACAAATGAGATACGGATGACATTTTTGAAAATTAGAGAGTGAGAGGGACAAAAGGTACTAATCAATTTATGCACAAGGGAGGTGTTGATGTACTCTTTACACCAATACTTGGGGGAAAACAAAGATTTTGCTGAATTACTGAGCCAAGAATTTCATGTTTTAGCTCAAATTTTGAATTTTAGGCCCAAAAATCAAAAATAAAATTTTGGCACCAGGCACCCCTCATGCCAGACACCTGGCCCGGCCAATGCAAAAACTCAGCATGGGTTGTTCCAAGTGGAACAGGCCATGGTAGAATTCGGCACGAAACCCCCTTGTGTCGGATGAGTGTGGCACGAGGTTAGTGTTTTTCCCCTTTTATCCTTTTTTTGAAAATACCTTGTCACCAAACAAATCCTATGTTATTTCACTCAAAATGAACAAGACCCGAACTCAAATTCATCAATCAACAAGAGTTTCATATCAAAAAACTTTGTCACACACTAAAAACATGCAAAATCTATCTACTAAAAACATGTCAACAACAAAGAGAGAAAGACCAATTATGTGTGTTATCGTAATCACGACTTATTCCTTTTTCATGCATTTTAATTGAAAAAACCTATCGTTGGGTATCCAAAATTGCCATCTCCGACTCCACCCACGATGACATCCACGTGAATAGGGCTCCACAAGGAGTCATCCTTACCTTTTTCCACACCGGCCTCTCATTTTTCTAAGGTTTTAACCTAGTCGGGCCTTGCCTCTCTTTTTTTTTCCTAGGTCTTTTCACCTAACCGGGTTTTTCCCATTTTTGCCTAAGTCGCCCTTTCAGGATTTCAACTTAGCTGGGTATATTTTTTCATTTTTCTCAAAATTTTCAAAATGCTCTTTAAAGGAGCTATTAGCTAAATAGAAACAATTAAGAATCATAAGTGTTATCTAATCCCCTCCCCCACACTGAAATCTTGCATTGTCCTCAATGCATATACACAATCATAGAACATATGTCAAGGGAAGGAAATAGGAGAGCACTCACAATGAAAATGGAACACTAAAATCTACCCTTGGTGGCACAATCGTGGAATTTAATGAACATACTACCATCACCCCAATAAACTACATCTAACCTCTAATCAAGCAAGTTCAATCACAACCACTATCATGTATCATAAATCGAACAAAGAATTTAATCATAATGGAGAGTTACCTCTTAGCTTTCGATATGAGTGTTTCAAGGATTTTGAGGGTAAGTGGGTTTGGGTGGTATTTTTGTGGTGATAGGGAAGAAATGGTGATTTTTATAAGGGAAGGTAAGTGAGATTCACTGGTCGTGTACATCTACACACCCCATGAATTTGGGGGGTTTGGTTCTCCTAGTCCACCATTTTAAGCTTCACAAACCATGTACTTCAACATGGTCTGTGAGTTGGAGTCCTCCTAACCCCATTGCTCGCTTTCTTCCAAATAAAAAATATGTGCTTCCTAAAAAAATAATATGCCCACCAAGTGTAATAGTGTTCCAAAATCAAAAACTAAAAATAGAAAAACATACCAAAACCACTAAGTATCTACAACACAATGCAATTGGATATTTTTCCTCCCCCACACTTACAACACACATATTCCTCAGATAAGAAACATGATATAAAAAGAAGGGGTGGTAAACAAAATGATAGACAATCACTACTTCCCAATGCATTTTTTCCACCTCAATATCCTCAAATCTACCCCAACATGTAACTCAAAATGAGCCACTACAAATCCACACTAAACATGTATCAATCAACATCCACATAAAGAAACAACTAGTATGCGGTGCTGGGTTTTGTATGTGGTGGTGGTTTAGATGGTGGAGTGTAGCCGTGTCTAATGATTTGGGGTAAGAATTGGTGGATAAAAGTAAAGATTTTTTTCCAAAGAAAAACTAACTAAATTAATTTTTGAAAGCTCAGGTTGCCTCTCGAGAAACTCCGTATATTTGAGATGGGGGGGAAATCTTACAAGAGGAAGATGTAGTAGAGGAGGAGTAAACCCTAGAGAAAATAGGTGGTTTGGAAACTTAGCATATCCAATTGGCTTCTCTATGGTTTCCTCTAAGGGTTCCAAAAATGTGGGGGTTGGTTCTATAGGTGGAGGCTAGAGTGAAAATAGGTAATATGTTGAATTAAGTATAATCACCCCTTTCTCAACTTGTTCACTCTCAACAAACCACTTCCCATCCCCTTTGGATTCATCTACCAAAATCTCAAGTTCAACTATGGATGGTTCATTTTCATAATATTGGGTTTCGAGTTGGCCCACTCATTCATTCAAATCATTCACATGCCCTTAAACTTTCTCTAGGCTTGAGAAGAGTTGAGTTCCCAAATCTCTAATGTTGCTATGCAATTGCGATTGGGATAACTCACTACTCTTGGTCACATCAGCTATAGCTTGCAAAAAAATTCTATTCCGATTTGGGAATTGATCCTATGGATTAGGTTTGGGGAATTTAATAGGTTGGTGAAGGCCAACTACTTACCCCAAAGTGTTGGTTTCCCGATGCATTTCCATACAACAAATTTGAGTTACTACTAAACCTCGAATTGGGAGAATCGTGGTATTGGTATCAATCTCGATCCCATAGACCTTAGAAACCAACAACTCCTACCTCTCTCTCATATTCGCTCATCCAAGAGCAAGACTCCATAGGGTGGTCGTAATGACATATCCAAAAAAATCTCACTCGTTGAGCCTCTCTTCTCCAAAAAATTTCACCTAAAATCAAAACCAAGAAAAGACACAAAATTCAGAATTGTAGTGCAAGGACTCTAGGTTCACACCAATAAAACAAGCAATACCTATTCCAGAAAACAACAAAAAAAGAACAACACTAGCTTCTCAATTAACAAGCTATGCAAGTTAACGACTAGATCTTTAGACTAGCATCCCTGACAGGGCACCAAAATTTGACCCGCCCTCTCCCGGCATTTCTAACTAATAACCTTTTCACGGGATATCTAATAAACCGAGAGAAGGGTGAGCAAAGATAAAAATTTATAATTTTTCTCCCGTTCCTACTATTATGATACCTATGGGGTGGACATGGGTTGTCCAAAGAGATACTAGGAATCTAAAACTAAATTACTCACAACCGTGATCAGGTCGTCAATCTGACCATGTGTCAGGAATAGCTAGTATTGCTAAAACAAATTTTGTTTTTCCTTTGGGGGGAGGTGTATCTAACAACTACAAGCATGCAAGAGCTCAAGAGAATAAACTATATAAACTATCACTTGGGGAGTATTTGCATAACATGATTAGTGTTGTGTTTTGATCGATTCTATCACATTCAAGATATGTAAACCTATTCTAGTGTTTATGACACGTAGTCGGGGTCGATGGTCAACACTTCCCCATACCTGTCGCGTAGGGTGCACATGTAATCTTCCATCGGCACCGTCTCTGCAATTAGGGGAGTGCCACAACGGCCTTGCCTATTGTGCAAATATGAATCTCTTTCGTGTGATTACGTCCAAGGCACTCCACCACGAATGCTTCTCACTAAGGCTACAGAGGCGAAAGGGATGAAGCACCTTATCAATGGCTCTAGGCTTACGACTCACGCTAACCCTAGTTTTCTACTAACATTATCTCTATCTGTAACCCTTCAGCTAAATTTTCGGCTAAGACTAGTGTATGGTCGATCGTAACGTTGACTCGGTGACCCACATGCACACACCCATAGGATCCCGGACTAACGTTACCCTAAGAATATATAGGTTTCTGATGTGCACCTTTATGCATGTGTTAGTCGATGCATTTGACACATTTATTATCATATATTTTTTGGTTGATTGCTAGTTTTAGTTAGGTTTACACGACAAGGGGTTTGGACGTCCATATTTAGTTTTCTTGTCTAAATCATGAGTTTTGTAGACTTAATTGAAGCTAATGGACACTTTGTATTCACAGGAACCTAGATCTTTCCTTTTGATCTCATTAGTAGGTTACTCGTGAGTACTTTTCATCATATTTTTGTAGGCCATCCGGGAGGGTGTTGGAAGATATTTGAAGGCCATTCGCAAGGATGGTAGAAGATATCGAAGGTCAATCGCAAGGATAGTAGTATATTGAAGACCTCGGACTCTAAAGCGTGGTAGCAAATGGAATTGAGCCTGGAAAAGGAGGATTCGAAGTTCAAGAAGGCCAAGGAAGAAGCATAGAAAATGTTGTTCGAGATTGCAAGGAATTCTGGGAATAGTCCAAGAAGAATCAGCCCTTGAGGGTGGTAGAAATAGATTTTTCATTTTGAGCACTATAAAATCGACTACAACTACTCTCAAATCAGATTAGCGATTTTTCCCTAGCAGAGCAAACAAGTTAACTAGCCAGAACAGCTAAGTCTAGCACGAGGCTAGCCCAACCGGCATGAAGGGAGCCTAGCACAGCCTGTCCCGATGCTTAGCATGGAACGTTCCAAGCAATAAGGTCTGTGCCAGAGGTCTCCAGCACAGACCTTGCAAACCCCGGCTACTCGTGCTCCATATCTTCGTTCCACTCCAAAATTCAGCTAAGTTTGGGATCAGACCATTTTGTTTCACACGGTCCACATCGTGCCATGATATTAAGCCATGAGGTGTGAAGAATGACACAACATGTGCCATGATATTAAGAAAAATAAGGTTCCAACCGACGGGTAGCGCCAAACGACATGGGATGCGCAATCAGCAGACAAAAAATGGAGTTCCAATGGGCGGTCCATGTTGGGTGACACGGGCAACACCAGCACGAGGCACGCGGCCTATGCCAGACCAAGCTGCCCACGCTGGCAGGAAGAGGCCTCGGCTAGCACGGGCTGGTCCAAACTCCACCTCCCGTGCCGTTTGCGGATGCTAGGGTTTTTGGCCTATTTTTGGGCCCTTTTCAAAGCCTAATTCCCTGATTCTATATATATGGACTCTTGTCTACTAGGATTTAAGTTTATACCCACTTTTCATTATATAAAGTAGGTTAGAGAGAGAAAATACTCTTCCTTCTCTCTAACTTATTTTTCTTTCTTCTCTTTATTCTTTCCCCCAAAGTATTGAATCCAATGAAATATTTGGGTTCAATGCTTAGGGAGTAGGTAATTAACTTAGGGATTATATTTGTATTCATGAATTAATGTCTATTTTGTGAGATTTCTTAGATCAACCTATTTCTATGTGATTTGTGATATTATGTTTGCTTCTTCTTAATGTTCTTGTGAATTGCATGATTGTCACACTTAGTTAGCACACACCAAATTCTACTTTCATGTTGCTGCAATATTGATACCTTTTGAGGAGGAAAATCTAGATGCGCTAGGGGTAATAATGGGTTCGGATCCACGTGGGTTTGTGCACGTAGGTTGTTGTTGTTAACATTGCAATCGACCACACACTAGTAAGCCGATGAGTTGGTCTGAAGGGTAGCTGGTAAAGATATAAAAAGTAGCAAACTAGGGTTAACATTGCAACCCTAGAGCCATCGATAAGGTGCTTCACCCCCTTTGACTTTTTACGCCTAGGGAGTAGCATTCGTTGTGCAGTGCCTGGGACGTAATCGCATGCGGGAGATTTAGATCTGCATGGCAGGCATGGATATCATTGTACTCTCCTAATTATGGAGGCGGTTCCGATAAAAGATTACGTGAGCACCCTACGTGACAGCTATGGAAAAGCGTTGACCATCAACCACACCACGTGTCATAAACACTAGAATATGCTTATAGTTGTATGTGATGAAATCGATGATCGAAAGAACATTAATCATGTTACGCAAATATTCCCCGAGTGCTAGTTTATATAGTTTATTCTCGTGATTAATTGCATGCAAGTATTTTTAGATATAAAAATCCCACCAATGCCCGTTTTACCAACATTGATTATTTCCAACACGTGATCGAATTAACGACCTGATCACGGTTGTGTTTAGTTGTGAACGACCCTAGTACTTGCCACTATATACCATTCTTCGAAGCATGGTAGTAGGAATGAGAGAAACAATAAAAATCTCTATCTTTGATCCCTTCCTCTCAGCTTAGTAGATCTCCTATGAAAATGTTATTTATTAGCGATGATGGGAGGGGGCGGGTCAAATTTTGGCTCCATTGTCGAGAATGTTTATTTAAAGGTCTAGTAGCTAACTTGAATAGCATGTTAGTTGAGTAGTTAGTTTTGTTTTTTGTTTTTTTTGCTGTTGAGCTTTCTTGCTAGTTGCCGGCCACTTCTAACCCTTTCTGCTAGTTTTTTTTAGTTGGTTACTATTCACTCCCAGTATAGGGTACATACCCATACATATAGTTTGGGAGTCTTACATTGTCCAACGGAATACACAGATGGTAGGCAAAGAAAGAACAGAATGATTAGACAAGAAGTTCCATAGGAGCAAGTTTTTGTGATTGAAGAAAGAAGAGAAGTGGAGGAATATAACTGCACTATGAGGGAGTTGATAGCTTCAATTTGGAGAATCAACCCCTTTGCATTATCTTCCCACCCTTGCCACCCAATGTAACGTGTCCATTGCTTGCCGACGTTCCATATAATGGCCGGTAAAGATCCAAACTAATGTCTTTCATAATTTCACCTAGTTTGTACCGACATGAAGCCGGTGGGAGTCTCAGAGGAAGATTGCAACTTGAGGGTGTTTCCCTTCTCACTCGAGATTCGGCCTTAAATTGGTTATACTATCTCCCTCTCGGTTGCATCACCTTTTCGATGATTATGAAGCGCAGATTTCTCGAGAAATACTTCCCAGCTTCAAAGTATGTGGGGTTGAAGAAGAAACTTTCCAATATCACTCAGTTTGTTAATGAATCCCTCTATGAGTATTGGGAATAGTTCAAGAGATTATTGGTGAGCTGTCCATATCAATCATTCAAGGAGGGAGACGTGGTTTACTATTTCTTCGAGGGGTTATGTGATTATGGCATGCGTATGGTGAATGTCGCTTGCAATGATTCAATGGCCAACAAGACCCAAGGGAGGCAATGACACTCTTCGAAGAAATGGAAAATGGGACAAGACATTTTGGTACAAGATCTAGGGTGAAGCATGTGGATGACCCGTCTCAGGCTCTGTTTGGCAGAGCTATTCTTACAAGCAAAGCTGGCTTATTTTCAAAGCAAGGGGAGACCAACTTCTGCTTTTCCCCCAAAAATAACTTCTGCTTTCAAAATAAGCTGCATTTTTACACTTCACAAAACACTAAAAAGTATTTTGCTTATAAGCACAGCAGCTTGAAAACTCTGCCAAACAGAGCCTCAATCCCCTAAGTTAGAGGAGAAAGTCCAAGCTCTTGCTTCCTTGATGAAAGAGTTCATGAAAAGGGGAGTTCAACAAGAAAAAGTGTGCGGCATTTTCAACCTTGATCATCACAATATGAGGTCCTCTTACCTCCATTTCTTTGTTGAACCGCTCCCTCGCCGATTGCCAAGGGTGATCCTTCCGAAGAAACTATCGATGCCCTTGATAATTAGATATTCACGTAATTGCCCAAAAGGATCAAACCCACGGGTAATTAGATATTCACGTAACTTCTTTCTCCCCAAAAATGAATCATTTTTGCAATCTCTACAAGGGCATCGTGCACGGACAACACCATTTTTTGATGCATGTTCAAACGCAATGACAATTAAAGATTCAATTAAAGGAATGTAGTCGGGAGAATTCCTGCGATTGTTACCAATGAGTTCGATACGATCCATTGCAAAAACCCTACGTGTAAATGACATAAATTAGTAGGAATACACCAAATGAACAAAAAACCTTCCCCTTTCGTACAACAAATTAACCTAAATAGAACATAAACCCTAGCAAATAAGCTCAACAAAATTGTACTATATGTTATGATTAAAATGTCATGAACCAATGAATGTCACACATACCTTGCGCAATTAGTTCATCATCAAGCCCCAATTGTGGTCTGTATCCAACACTTTTATTTTCCCAAATGAGAAAGGCACTCTTAATTCAGGTAAAAGATGACCAAATATATAAGTTCCCAACTCGGAAATGACAATTGCACGCTCACATTAATTTAAGACAATCTTCCGAGTTCGAAACATTGCCCAGACAGAGTTCCAGTTTAGAAAATTCATTTGTGCCTTCACTGATGGTTGAACCGGGCTTTCCGAGTTCGAAACATCCCTTGGACACAACGTTGCGAACTCTGAACTTTGTTCAAACAAAGACACAAAGTCATAACTTCCTTTGAAAACAAACAAATAGAGACGGTAATTGTAAGAACCGCCTTTAATCAGTCATTTTAAAGGCTGTACTAATCAACCCGCCTTCCAAAATTTCTGAACCACCTTCAATGTCATTGGGGTTCCAATGTCGAAACAGGTCAACAAAGGTGGTTCCCCAAAATTCAAGCGGAAGCGTCTTTAAATGGTGTCTTTGATGGCCCATCCTCCACTAGTGTATATAATATCGTAAATTGAGTATTATTTAACTATTTTAAACGATGCATTGCACATACACAAACAACAAAATAAGCATTAAAATAATTATAATAATATGCAAATTATTAGTTAAAATAACATGAATGTAGTAAAACATAAGAATTAAGGTTTTTTTTAATTTCAGTTTACATTACAAGTCCATATTTAAAATATGGTTTTAGGGAATGAAAATTTAATGTGAGAATATTTATGTTTAATGTGAGAATATTTATATATGATATGAAAATTTATGTTATCCAAAGTTTATTTGCATTTCAGTTCATTTGATTTCAGTTCAGTTCAGTGATTTAAGTTCAGTTCAATTTAATCTAGTTCAGTTTAGGATCAATGTTTAGAATGCAATTTATATTATTCATATTGCTACTATTTTCAGTACACTTATTTTTAATTTAGTTCATCTTAATGCAGTTCAGATCAGTTCATCTCATTGCAATTCAATTTATAAATTTGTATAATAAAATAAATTTTATTTTGGTAAACAAATATTTTTTTGGAAATAAATATCAGTTTTCAGTTAAATTTTAAAAATAAACTTGAGTTTTTAAATTTAAATTTATTAAATTCAGTTCAGTGTATGGATACTTATTAATTAGACTAGTTGAATCCATTTAAAAAATAACCATATTGATCTTTAGTCTACAATAACAAGATCGAAAAGCCACGGGAAAGTCACATTCACGAAACCCTTAGTCTTTCATTTCCGGACGATGAGTGTGTGAATAAGAGTTCGGAGAAGTGTGTGAAAGTTTTAGGTATTCACCTCGAACAAAATCTCAGGAAATGCGGCATTTTCATAAACTCATAGACAGTTTATGGTGGTTTATAAAAAAATTATTAAATTTAAATATTTTATTTTAAAAGTCAAAATAAGTAATAATATGTATTTGAATGTGAAAATATAAAAATATATAATATAAAAGGAATATTTTCTAAATTTAGTATGTAATTTAACAAATGCAATGTATAAGGTAAAAAATAAGTGGTATGTCAATAAACTTATGGACATACCGTCTGTTATGAGACCCACCCTTCACCTTATTTCACCTGTAAGAAATTCAGGTCAGCTCATTTTTAATAGACTCAACTCAACTTTTTTAACTCCAATAAATTCAGTTCAACTCCTATAAATTCAGTTCAGTTCTAATAAATTTAGCTCATTTTCAATAAATTCAACTCAACTCTCATCAACTCAAATAAATGCATCTCAACAACTTTCAACCCCTTTCAATTCTTTTTAATTCAAATTATTCTGATATTTATTTTTTATATGAGTTCGTCTCTTGAAAGAATTTTTTTCCATAATTTATGGAAAGACTAAGAGTTTAAAGTGCAAATTAGAAAAAATGAAAGATAAAATTTTCGGGTAGCATGAATCAAGTTATAAACTTTATAACTGCTACACGTTACATAATAAATTTTTAATATTGTATCTAAGAACTTTTAAGTTTTATTATTCTAGTTAAACCCCGTATTTCCATAAACCTATAGAAAGATGGTATTTTCCTAAATTTGGCTTTTAATATTAAGCTTATAATAAATGTTATTTATATTGAAATGTAAGAATTATTATATTTATCGTGATTATGAAAAGTATAATGTTTAATTTTAGTTCAACTAAATCATTTCCTTTAGGTATTTCAATTTTGTTGAATTTAGTTTAATTCAACAAAATTTATTCAGTTCAATTCAATTCAATTAAATTTAGCGCAGTGCAGTTCAGTTAAGGTAATTTTATTCAAAATGCGCTCGATTAGGTTTATTATTAATATTTATAACTATGTTAAATGTAGTACAATTCAGTCAATTCCTTCCAGTTATATCGAATTCAGTTTAATTCATTTCAATTCAGTTTGATTCATCTAATTTCAGTTTGATGAAAATTAGTTATAATTAATGCTTTTCACTATATTTACTTTTGGTCTAATTTGATCATTTGTTTTGGTACAACTAAATTCAGTTCAAATCAGTTTGATTCAATTCAGTTCACATAAATTCAATTGGGTTAAAATAAGCTTGTTAAGGTTACTATTATTATTTTTTTTCACTATGTTTAATTTTTGTCCATTTCAATTATTTCTTTTGGTACTGTTGAATATAGATCAGTTAAGTTACATTTAGTTTAGCTTAGCTCACCTCTAAAAAACTTAGGTCAAATAAATTCACCTCAACAGAGCCTAAGGTAAACGAGTTTTGAGTTGAGAAAAAAATGAACGTTCAACAGAGCCTGGAGGTCGAACAGATCAAGGGGGACAGGATCACCCACCCAGCCAGTGAGGTTAAGTTGGAAGTCACGCCCTCGTGTTCTTAAAAAACCTACTAACTGTAAAGTTGTTAACAAAATGTTGTTTTACAGTTTACTAAAATTAAACAATGGACCCCATCATGTGGTTACTGATTCCATGCACCACTTGCCTCCCAGACCAGGCCATGCATGTGTATGTTTTTCAACGTTTCGATCTTCGGTACTACTGCAGACTTCCCGATCCTCCTGCGGTTTTCATTTCTTAATTATTACTCCCTTGTTTATTTTAAAATACTCCCTCCGTTTTTCTATGTTTGGCACCATATGTTTAGTTGTTTTTTTTGCAAGTTGAACTGTGTGGATGAAATTAAATGAGGAGAGTAAAAAGTTTAATGAGTGGTTGAGAATGTGGGAGGTCATCGTCGTACCTCTCAAAGATACTATTTTTAAGCCCAATATGCTCACTAAATACAACTAAGTAGATAG
>JAULKM010162394.1:0-16321 GCA_032355605.1 Rubia tinctorum | reverse complement strand
ATTTTCAAAATGTTAAGGGCCGAATATGGGTAGTATTGGGAGTGGAGACCAAAAGATGGTATTCAAATATATGTTGGGGACCAAATAAACAATTTAGTCTTATCGTTAAGCAAAGTTAGGTTATAATTGGGTGTCACAACTAATTATGATTATTGATTGATGAAATTTCTTAGGTACAAGATGAATTTGAATGGGTTTAACTAATTTTCAATGTGGATCACTAATAACAACTAGCATAAAGGCCGATCCTCGTAGTCGTTACTAGTAGATATATTTGTGATATCTCAATGTTTCTCGCTTGTAGGATATCGTGTTAGTTGAATTGTGTCTCCATATATTCTCTGAGAAGTCTATGATAACGATCGTCTAGAGTGACCCGAGGGTAAGGATTATTGTGTGGCGCCGATCGCCCACTCTAACTATGACCGAGGAGTGTTGAGAAATGTCTTCACTCGAAAGGTATTGACAAGCTCTCCAGAATATTTGGTTAATGCATAAAAATAGGATAATTAGTTGATGATCAAAGGATGACTAGAAATGTACCCACTGCGCCTGAGACTCGTTACCATCTTAATTAAATCTTTTGTGCTAGTGTGATCGTATTTACATTGTTCCCCATATTCGTTTGTTAATTTAGTAGTTTAAAATAAGCAAAGTATTTTCCAAAATCAAAACCCCTCCTCTTTGTTACCACACATTTAGAGTAACATCTACGTGTGCTTTTTATTGATTTAACACTCAATAAAACCCCATTTTCCTCGTCGGGGACCCCATATTTCTACTAGCTAATAATTAGTAGTTAGCCGTAATCCGAGCCCATAAATACTAGGAGTGTTCATGGGCGGGGGCGGGTCAGCTATCCGGGCCAAAATTGACCCAAAATTTTAGGACAAATGGGTTTGGTCATGTTAAAATTCCCATATTTTAGAGTCGGGTCAGACTGAGTCATAGGTCATGGGTCGACCCAAATCAACCAAATCATATAAAAATAGTATTTTTTTTATAATTTATTTAAATAAAACAATTTATTTTTAAATGTTATAATATTTAAATAATAAATAAAATTATGATATATTTTAATATAATTTAAAATAAGAATATTATATTATACTTAATTATATATTATTCACTTAATAAAGAAAAATACAATTATTTTCATTTTACTTAGTTAGAATACTTTTAATATTTCATTTAAAATATATATTTTTACTAAAATATATTTATACAATAATGAATATATATATATATTTCATATATTTATAAATATATTATTTATAATTAATAGTAGCTTTGCAAAATTATTTATAGCTTTATAAAAAAATTCAAGAATGTTAAATTTTTTTATAAATTAAATTAATGGTGGGTATGTTATATTAAACAAATTCTTTTTTATAATTTTTTAAAAAGAAAATGGGGTAAAATTGTAAATGGGTCAAAACGGGTCGATTTGGGTCAAAATCCGACCCGACCCGACTTGATCCGACCCATTTTAACCCAAATGAGACATTGACCCGACCCAACCCATATGTGCCGGGTCAAAATGGGTCGGGTCGGGTCGGACAATTTGGACACCCCTAATAAATACTATCTTTGAGATGCACGACGATGACCTCCCAAATTTTAGCGCTGCTGCCGGGGAAAGACATATTTTATTAAAGAGCTAGTGTGGTTCTTTGTGTGTTTTGTGTTGTTATTTGTGTGTAATTGACGTTTGCTTTCTTTTGTGACTGTTACTTGGGATAATGTTTTATTGCTCTGGTTCTTGGTTTATGGTCGATACTCGTACCGATGGACAAGAACCCTTACACTACGATCCCGATCTTTTGGGTACACTCCAAAGAGCAAGGAGGCTAGAACATTTTACTAACCAATGTACTCAACCACCGCCCGAAATAGTTACACCAACTGTGACAGATGATACTAAAACCATGAGGGAGCTCAAGTTTTGTATCATCTTTCCTCCACTTCCGAAAAATGTCACTTATGAGCTTAAGTCTGGAATGATCCATTGTCTACCGACTTTCCATGGAATGAATGAGGAGGATGCTAACAAGCACTTTTCTGACTTCTACCTCATGAACAAGAATATGAAGCAACCTGGAGTTTCAAAGGATAATTATAATCTAAGGGCGTTTTCTTTCTCCTTGAAGGATGCGGCCAAGGATTAATTTTACTACCTCCATTAGGGAAGTATAATTTCGTGGATGGACATGAAGCGAAAGTTCTTGGAGAAGTTATTTCTAGCATTCAAGTTGGTGGGTTTCAAGAAAGAGCTAAGGAATATCTTCCAATGGGAGGGCGAATTTTGGTATGAATATTGGGAGAGGTTTAAGTGGTTGTTAGCAAGTTACCCCTTCCACCCATACAAGGTAGAAGACCTTGTATACTATTTCTTTGATGGATTGTCCATTGAAGACATGAGGATGGTTAACGCAACTTGTAATGGGTCGATTGCCAACAAAAGCCCAAAAGATTCCACGACATTGTTTGAAGATATGGCTAATGGTACTAGGATACTTCGTACAAGGGAAAGGGATAAGATAAAATAGTCTTCAAATCTGGAAACTCCCAAGCATGAGGAACAATTTCAAGCTTTACCTTCTACGATGAAGGAGCTAATGAAGGGAAGGATGCATCAATTCAAAGCTTTTGGCGCTTGTTCATTGGATCACCCCCACCGATGCATACCCGATCAACTTCAAAATGAAGGGCTTGAAAAATTAAAGGCAATGGGCTACCAAGGTGGTCAAGGCCAAGGTTTCCGAGGAAATTAGGGATACCACGGTGAACAATTGCAAGGCGGAAAAGGTTTCCAAATAGGACAAGATCCTAAGAAGAAGTATGATCCATACTCCAAAACTTACAATCCCAGGTGGAGAGACCATCCAAACTTTTGGTGGAGAGATGAGCAAGACGAGCAAAATAAAATCCTCAAGGTAGTTTTCAAGGTAGTCAAGGTGAATCTCAACCAAATCATCAAGGGGCACAAGCCCATTACCAAGGAAATCTATGGTATAATCGAGAACCACAATAAAGCTACCCGAGGGATGAGGGCTCATCTAACCCCCGAGAAAGGAGATCAAGGTCGGAGCACAAAGATTTTATGCATGTTATAACAAATATGGTCACAAGTTGGGAAGACCTCACCTCTTCTAGATTTAATAACTTGGAAACTCAAGTTAGCAAAATCGGTCTTTCGTGGCCCGGCTAGAGGCTAGGGATTTTGGAAAATTTCCCTCGTAGCCGGAATTGAACCCGAGGCAAAATGTAAGCTCAGTCACCTTGAGGCGTGTGAAAGAAACCAAAGAGCCAGAGAAAATTGTGAATATCGAGAAAGAGATGGAAGGGGAGCTTGTAGTGAAGGACAAAGAGACACATTGAGCAGGTCTAATTCTCACAATTAGTGGAGTGCAACTAAGGCACGGCACATTGTGCAGGTTTGATTCTCACCCATGCTATTATGTCCTAGGCACTACACTACGAATGCTTTATCCCTAGGCTAACAGAGGCAAGGGAATATGAATCTTAGCAAAGGCTCTAAGGTTGCATTATACTAAACCTAGTTTGCTACTATCTCTATCTCTATCCGAAACCCTTCAAACTAATTCGCCGACTAAGACGAGTGTATGGTCGATCATAACGTTTACTCGACAACCCACATGCACACACCCTTACAGTCCCAAACTATCGTTACCCCAAGCACATCAAGGTTGCCTTCCTCGAAGAATATCAATAAGTGTGTCAAAATCAATGTAGACCACGGTGTGTGCCAAGGTTAGTGTGACAATCATGCAATTTACAAAAATATGAAGTCAACATAATTTTCATCAGGAAATTAGGAAAGGTAGATCTATAGAATCTCCCAAAACAAACACCAAATCATGAATACAAATACATACCCAAAGTTAATTAATAACTCCCTTAGCATTGAACCCAAATATTTCCTTGGATTCAATGCTTTTAGCCAAAAGAAAAATAAAGAGATGAAGAGAAAAAATTTTAGAGAGAAGGAAGAGCTCTTTTCTCTCTCTACTCTACTCTCCTAAAAAGTAAAAATGATTATAAACTTAAACCCTAGTAAACATAGGTTCATATATTTAGTAGTAGGGGATTTGGGCCAGGAAAAAATCCCACAATATTGTGAAAAACCCTAGCAGCCATAAGCAGTGCGGGTTTTGCAGCAGAGCGCGGTTGCACCGGAATGAGCTAGCACGACCTGTGCTAGCTGGCACGGTCCATGCTGGAGGCCCCTGGCACAGGCCACGCTTGCTGGCGTAAACCGTTGGCTAGACATTCATTTTTACCTCTAAAGTCTGTGCCCCGCGTTGTTTGGCTTGGACCATCGTCTGGAAGCACTCTTTGTTCATTTGAACGGAGCGAGCCTTGTGAGTTCTTGCAGGCCATTAGCTGGGAGTTGTTTTCTGAGAAAAGGATGGCGTGATCATGTCAAACGTCACACCCCATCGGCTAGTCTTCAAATATTCGAGTTGAAACGACACGAGCCATTTTGAAGTTGACGACCCTTGTCCATACTTAGTTGCACGAGAACTTGGGGAGATACGGTTCGCTTTGTTCCAGGAAGCTCATGGCAAGGGGTTGTGGCATGGCCTGTACTGGAGGCCTCTGGCACGGACCTGACACCTGACACCTGGCACGGACCGGATGGTACCGCCACCTGGTTGGTGCTTGCTGGTTGGTTCAGTTGTACCAGTTGGTTTTTCCTTGTCATATCTTTGAGCACGTTGAACTTTGATTCCCTTTTTTTCTGGCTCAACCCCATTTACTTTCATATTTTGACCCATGGCCTTCTGTCTACTACCATCCTTACGAATAACCTTCTAATATCTACTACCATCCTTACTAATGGTCTTCTAATGTCTACTACCATCCTTACGAATGACCTTCTACAAAATGATGTCGAAATAATCATGAGAAACCTTCTAGTAAGCTCGGAAAAGAAAATATAGGTGCTCGTGAATACAAAATATCCATTACGTTCAATTAAGCCTACAAAACTCGGGATTTAGGTAAGAAAAACAATAATGGTCATCTAAACCCTTCATGTAAACCTAACTAAAACTAGCAATCAACCAAGCAAAACATACTAACAAATGTGTCAAGTGCATTAATTAAAGTATGCATAAAGGTGCAAATCATCAGCCATCTTCACAAAATTTAGGAACATGTACAAACTGATTAATTTAAAGAAAATTAGTGTAACATGTTATATTTGAAAATAGATCACACTCACGAGTAGAAGATGACTCATCCATGTTTAAATCTGTATCTCTTCCCCATTTAATTGCTTTGGCGGCGGCGCATGGGATCTCCTCGTGTTGCCTTTTTCCATCCTTTTCCTATATCCAAGTGATTGTGCACAATCCAACTCATATCATAATACCGCAATATTAAAAGTCTATCCACTGGTTGGACACCGAACTGCTTTAGCAAAACAGTGATAAGTCCACCATATGGTAAATCCTTCTTCTTTGTTCTAGCTGCTTTCAACATATAATTCCGAATAGTATATCCCGTGTTTATTGGTATCCCCTTCATAACATAATAGAACAACATCAAATTTCCAACAGTTGGCTCGTAGGCATGGCCACAAGATGGTAGCACATTCATACAGATCCTCTTATAAACGACTCTCTGTTCAACACTCAATACCCCAACATTGTATGAATCAGCATGTCCAGCCAAGCTCCATCTCTTACTGGAATACTTTCTAGCCATTTCTATGGGGCAAAGAGGGGTGGCTTCACTAATGCCACCCATTGTTGTTGATTATATCTCTCTAGGGGGTCCTTTGGGATTATCCTGTCTCAAAGTCTCAGCCGAGGTATATGTATTTCCTAACACAACATTTATGGTATATTTGGTGATAGTGACTTACTTCTCATTAACTAAGGTCATATCCTTATTTCCAAAAAAATTACCTAAATGGGCGTAAAATTGTATTACCTCATCTGTGTGTACACTCTTCTCACATGTGAGCAATTTCACCATTCACTTATTACTAAAATAATGTAGTATATACCCTAGGGACAAATCATTCATATTGGAACTACGCACGACCCTTGGATTAGTAAATTTACTCAATATAAGAAAATTGACTTATCTCCTTTCCGCTTCGGTGCTAAGGAATTCCTCCAAAGCTCTAACCTCAGTAAATAGAGCATGACTCCGGGAAGATGCATTATCTTCTTTTCCTCTTCCTCTCCTCTTACTCATGATTATTGATTCAATTAGTCTGGTGATTGAACAGGTTTCAAACAATGATTGAGTTTGGAAATTTACGATTTTTTGTGGAAATTGGCTTTTTAAAACTGAACTCGATTTGGGATTTTTTTATATGCCTGCACAACTTCCAAGTCCGAAAGTTAATCTATTGTTACGTCATGAAAAGCCAAAATATTTCCAGTCACGGAACATGTTCGGTTCTTTAAAAAAGGGGCTTAATTTCCTAGTTCAGAAACGAATAATGCGAGGGCTTATATTTCTGCAATAAAGACATTTCAAACGGAGTAATAAATGCCAAAAGTTACCAAAATACACACTCAACCCTCATCACTTTCTTCTCATCAAATTCTTTGTTTTTTCTCATCAAATTCCCATTGAAGACCAATATAGGGTTACTCTTTGTTTCCTCAAAAATCTATTTGAGCTAGCGTTAGGTTTCAACAGCAAGAATGACCTAGGGTTTTTCTTCAATGGGAATTTTGGAATCAAAATAAAGTGGGAGCTAGGGTTTGTTCTTGAGTGCTTACTAGTAACTATATGTTACTAAGGTTTAAGCTAAATGATGGCCCTTGTGTGTAGATGTTGGTTCAATATTTTGATACTCTCCTTTTGTGATTATTCATGAATTTTGCCACCATATTTATTTTGTGTATATATTAATGTTCGTTAGTATAACATATTGCTATATTTTTACTTGTTCTAGGGTTTTTGGAAATATGATTAGCAAAAAAATTACATGTGTTGAATTGAATGGGTGAGTGGTAGTTCAATGTCAAGGAAAAGGGGTCGAGATGTTGCTTTAAATTCCAATGATGGAAAATTGGAAATACTGAAACAATGGTTGATGAAGATGACAAGGAAGAAAAGAACGGAAAGGTGGTAATTGCGAAAATGCATTGTAGAACATTGGAACAGAGAATGGCTAGGAAGGAAATGACTCCATTGGCTTTCAACGCAATGGGCCAATATTTGTCGGAAGACCAGGCGAAGTGGTCAAGTTGGGTTGGAAAATTCAATCGTACTCTGATGGATATCTGTTACGATAATTGGCATGATGTGCCAAAGGAATACAAAGCTACCCTATGTATGGAATGCAAGGTACCCCATCCTAGTTGTTTAAATGTTGGTTCTAATCCAATTAATCTAAAGTTGTTGGTGGGGAAGCCATACGTTTTTAACTTTTCTTTATTCGTTAAAAAAATAGAGACCCTTTGAAATCGATGACCCTAATATGGACGAGTTAAGAAAGATAGCTATGAGGATTTTATCCAAAAGTTGGCTAGAACACAAGTACACGCTATCTTGAGATTTCATTTTCTTAAAAAGAAAAAGAGATTGTTCGTGCCTAACTTACACATATATTCAACCGGAGAGTTGGGAGATCTATAAAAGAAGAGCCTCGGAGAATGAGAAAAACGTTTAGATTTAGTGGTTTTCATTTCACATTGATTTTCACTTTTCTTGTAGGGTCCGAGGGAAGAGAAAAATGAAATGCTATGTTGAACATAACTCCGCATTGAAAGAGTCGTGGAGGTTATGGATTGGCGGCACTCAAGATGGTAAGAGAACAATTAGACCAAGATGTTCTACTAGTAATTGAAAAGGGAATGTCCAAGGAGGAGGCCAGGGCATCGGTTGTTCCAATCAATGTGGAAAAAATAGACCGATGTGATCTATATCTCAAGATACGATAAAACAAGAAGGGTGAGTTTGACAAAAATGAGGACATTGAACTTGCGGAGAAAGTGGTACGTGTTTTATTGGCATTGTTTATTTTCATGCACATTTGGATTATAGGTGACCCCTCAAGTTGTGGTAATAATGTTCATTTTACACTGTGGTAAGCTAAATTAAAACAAGATCAGATGGAAAGTCATTTCATCCCCCCTGTAAGCACGACATCTTGTGTGAGATAACCAAACACAGTATCACCCAGGACAGGAAAGAGGTGTTGGTACGTTCATGACACAAAAATAGGCTTTTGGAATTATCCATTCTTGTGAGAAGGCTAAGCCATCAAGAATCTACATGTTGCAAAAGGAAGCCATTCTCTGGGACAAAAGATTACATCAACAAAAGATTTTGATCTGGAAGTTAGTGAACCACACCGGCTTTGTCGTAGTTGAAAATCCTGAAAATCTTGATCGCGATTTAGAGCCTCCATCGAGTGGGTCTCACTACTCTCCGAGCAACATTGAGGTGAACCACAATGAAGTACTATAGAGGCCCACAATTGTTGCTACTCTTGACAAGGAAATCCTATCAAATCCAAAAAAGGTACGAACATTTTTCAACAATAAATAACATCTACTTGGGTCATGGGTTGCAGAACATTGTTTCTCTAAAGTAGGGCTATCAAATATGCGAGATTTACGTGGAGGTTGGTGAAAAATTAAACCCATACATGTGGCCGATGGTATTTTTTATTAATTGATGAGACATTATCACTTCAAATCAATCGGGGATGAAAGCGCAAGGGTACTCATGGAGAAAGTGTTTGTACACAATGCAGTGTTGCCAATTTGCGCCGGAGATTATAACAAGGTTGGTCCGGTCCAAGGAATATTTCTTCTTTAGCCTCGGCGTCTTATTTATGTTGATCCGGAAAAGGACGGTCATTTGAAGGAGAAACATCAGACACCGGAAAAAACAAGTGTATTGAAGGGGAAAAATACCAAACTCAAATAGCAAGAGTATGAGTGAAGAGTGGGTGACCCCTTTTTGGGTATTGTCCGATTGGATATCTACACACCTACTAAATTAATTCTATTTATTTTTTAAAAATTATTTCCATTCGCACAATTTAGTATAAGAAACAAGTAAAAACATGGGAGTGTGGGTACTACGTAATGTTATACGTAGCTGAGTGCATAAAATATGTCCGATCGGATTACCTAGAGTTTGATAAAGTAAGTATCAAGTTCATAAAATTATATGATTTTTATGTCAACGAGATACTACTAAGCTACTCACACTATTTTATTATACTGTAGTGTCAACCGATTTTCCAAAGGAAAACAAGCCGTATTCAGAAGATGACATCAACTTGGTAAGAAATTGTTTGGCAAGACATCTAATAAATTTCTGATCCAAAACTCTTTGAAGACCTAACATGGTACTATAAAAACATATATCAAAATTCATAGCACGTATTTTGTGGATTAGAATTTGATTATTTACTATTCCTATCTATATATAGTTATTTGATTATCATTGTCTATATATTCTTGTTAAAACTACAATCATACCATATAGTGTTAGATATTTATAAAGTTAAATGTTATATGCGGAATAGAATCTACCTGATTTTTAGTCCTATGTATAGATAATTGCTAATGTAGCGATTTCTATACATTTTTGTAAACTCTACCAATGTATTAGAATTTTGTTTAAAACATTATAGGTTATTTGTGGCTCTTTTAGGCCCAATTTAGCAAAGAATTTAAAATATTGCCATATGACTTACGAATTTTGAACTTGGAACCATTGCGCCCGGTTACTTTTCCTATCTCGTAAACGATTATCTTTCAGAAATCAATTAGAGACTAAGAAAAAGATTAACCCGAACTAGAAACCATTCTTTAGCCACTGACATAGTCACAACGGTTCCGAGCTCGGAAACACAACACCCGACGACATTTCTGATCTCGTAAACCATATTAAACATATAAGAAATAATAGACCAAAAATCCAGGTTTGGTCCAGAATGTGGACCCGATTCAGAAACACATTTAGTGTCTCCGACATTACTTCATGTACTGGAACTAGTGTAGCTTCCGGTACCGGAAATGTCAACCAAGGCCGACGCAATCCACCGGGTTATGAGTTCAGAAGACTTTTAAAGGCAATTATTCCTGCAGAAAGAAGACGGAAAATAACCGTCTTCTATCCCTTATTTTAAAGGCAGTTCTACAAACCTCCTTTGATTGAAGAGGATCAAAGGTACGTCCAGAGAAGGCATTGCATTATCTGATTTGATAAAACCATCTTTAATCCCCATTTCCCATACTAGTGGCATGACGGTTGGATCGACCAGTCGACCGGCATTGCTTGGTCTTAGAGGACTAAACTGGGCATTCAAAACTATGTTGTTTTTACTTGATTTTATTTAAATACATCAACCTTAATGAAATGTTTCAAATTTTTCATGTTCCCCCCATTTCAAAAATCTAAACTTTCAAAGTCCAATTTCGAAGGGTATGTCATCCTTATCCATTTATTATTCGTTAATTTCAAGTTTTGGGATTCAAATTGGTAAAAAAAATATTGTGAATGGGTTTTTGTATGTAGATATGTTCATTTTGTGTAATGAATTTTCTTAGGTTTGCATGTTTATGTACGTTATTGTTGTTAGAGTGAGATTTATGGATATTCCTTTGTGTAATTTTCACGTTTAATGATGGAGATGGTGTAGGATTTCATGTTGAAGGCCCCGTCAGTTACATTTTGGTATCATTGTCAATTTTTTACAATGTTAATCAACGTCGTTGGGATGTATCAGTCATTCATCTTTGTTATGGATTGTGCATTAAACGCGATGTTAATTACCCATAGATTTTTTTGTCTGTTGATCCGATGATTGACAGATATTGGCATGAGGCATCAGTCATGTCTCAATGTCAATGACTACATTTTCTCAACCCAACTCCTAGTAATATGAGTTTTCATTTTCCTTGCTATTACATTTGGGATTCATAGCAAACAATAGTGAGTTAAATGGTGTGATATGTTAGGTATACCAAACAAATATGTATATTTAAAAATTTCTTATTATTTGTATACTACTGCATGACTTCTAATTTTTATTTTTTTCCGGTAGCAGTTAGAATTAGGTAACCGGGATGATCCCGTCATTCTTGACGTCTACTTTGTGTCGTCCAAAACCCACGTTTTACATGAATAATTCTAAAAAGCTAATATCGTGTTGTTTTCAATCCCCTCTCAATTAGTTCGATATCGGAAAAATAAAAACCCCTTCGGTGACACCAATTTCGGTAACATATTGACAATTCTTATGTAATTAAGGTCGATATCAACAACATATCAAAGTTTTCATCGATTGAATTTATGTCAGCTATTTTCTGCTGATGATGACAACCCCAAACCAGTTATATCAGTCAGCATTCGGAGCCAGTGTTGGTTAATCTCTTACTTTGGTTTAAAATGGAGGTAATAGCAATTTTTTACATCGATGAGGTAAAAAATCGACTTTGTTAGGATTCAAAAATCAAGATAAAAAACTCAAAATGACCGAGGTAAAAGGCGTTGTTTGTTGTTGTGAAAGAGTTTGAAATCAAAATGGTCCAAAAACTATTTATATGATTGGGTTTTTAGCATATTTTGGGCTTTTCTGTTTGGACTCAAAATACTGCGACTCATTGGTCTTCCGACATAGGTTGCATTTTTGAATGCTTCGAAACTTCTTCCGTAACCCCTCACATATCGGTTATCTTTTACTGTTTACTTTTATTTTTTAAAAACATATCTAAAGATAACTTTAACTTCGATTATACAAATAACCAAAGTTATAGAAGTTTTAACTTTGATTTTTGACTATTAAATTTAGTTTGTTCAATGGTGAAGTAAAATGTCATTTTTCTAGTAGTGGACAATCTTGGGATACATCTTGTGAAACATGATTTAAATGTTCAAAGAAGGGCAGGGGTGGAAAATGGGCGGACGGGTCGTATACGGGTCGGGTAATATGGGTGATAAAAAATATGGGTATGACTCATTTAAACCGGTTTTATGAGGAGTCTAAAATGGGTTGAGTAAAAAATGGGTTGGCACAAATCCACTCAACTTGTGGGTTGAAAATCACTTAACTCGCTGGTTAAAAATGGGTATACCCAAGGGTTTCAACCCATTTGTTGACCCATATGGGTATAGATCATCAACTCCCTCCCATTTTGTGTGGCGTTTCTGCATGGATTAGTTGGCCACGATTGGAGAACTTAATACGTAGAACTATGACAATATAGCTTGAGGGGTGGTGTTTGATCACAGTGGCATTTCTGCACGGATCTGCACCATGGTAGCTTTTCTGCACGAATTCCATATGCGTTCTTGAAGACGGAACCAACAGCAACCTTTTCTGCAATTGTTCATATTCTGTGAAGGTCTGGAAAACCTTGGGATTTACGGAAATTATTGAAGCCAGCTCTATAAGTCGAGGGAATAAATGATTTCGGAAACTTTTTTTTTGATGGATAACGAAGTGGAACTTATATGAGCTAATTAATGATCAAAGGAAGAAGAAAATATTTGAACTGGAGCATATTGAAGCAACTCTACTTATGGGGTGCAAAGCCAGCTAATGCAAATAAATTAGGAAAATGGAAAAATTAGAATGAAAAATGGGTCATGGGAAAAAGTAGGAAATGGGTAAACCCGCTGGTCTAATCCACGAGTATGATAATTTTATGGACCCGTGATTAACCCTCAAACCCAACCCGTTCGATTCATAATTTTCAATTAACCATTTAACCCATTTTCCATTTGACCCATTACCCACTTTACCCACTTTATCCATACCCATTCGGGTTTGAATATGAACAGCCCACTTGACCCGCGGGTTACAGGTGAATATTGTCACCCCTAAAGAAGGGCATATTCAAATTTGTTCAGTGCAATGAAAACAAAAAATGATTCCATTTTGAATTTATATATTAGCAATAACAATTTGACAAAATCGATTTTGAATCACTCTGTTTCTCTGGTGATACTTCCATGGGGAAATTTGAGAGGTAAGATATGACAATCGCAGAGAGTAGCAATAAAGGAGAATAAGGGAAAGGAAAATAAAATTGGGGGAAAATGATGGAACAATCGGATGAAGATTTTGAGCTATATGATGTTGTGGGTGAGAAGATTGGTGTTCAGAAGCACATGGAAGTGTTAATTAACACACACATGGGATCTGATGATAGGAAACAAACGGATAAATCTATGAGATCAACTTTGGAGGAGAAAAGTGTTACTGGGAAAAGAATGGAAGAAGGTTCAGAAAATGGAAATGTGAAGAAAAAGAAAGAGGGGGGAGTGGAAGCAATGTGCAGACAGGGTTGAGGATGGAACCAAGTAATGGGCTGAGCTATTTGACGATTGCACCAAGGATGAGGTTAAATACTATCCCCCTGTTGAGATTGAAGGTGTTAAGATGGGTAAAATTCTAATAGAAGTGGTGGAAGATAGTGTTAAACAATGGGAATCAATAATAGTCTGTAGATTTTTGGGTAGTTTTCCCCCATTCAAATTAGTGGAAGGTTATTTCTGTAGAATATAGAGGGGGTCAAATTTAGAGAATTCAGAGGGTTCGGAATGGAGTTTTTATGGTGAGATTTAAACTTGAGGAGCAAATGGATGAGGCTGTGGACTCTGGTATGATTATTTTTTATAATAAGCCTGTGCTAATTACTGAATGGACAAAGAATAATGAAGTGGCTAATCCTGAATCAGTGCCAGTATGGATCCAAATGCCAAACTTACCCATAGTGTATTGGAAGCCAAATATTCTTAGTAGGATTGTCAATATGGTGGGGAAACCTCTCAAACTAGATAGAGCCACAAAGGTGATAGATAGACTGGGATATGCAAGGATGCATGCGGCGGTTTAAATTAGTGATAAAATCCCTAAAATCATTGCATATATTGATGAAAATGATACTGTGCAACATCAGGAGATTTGTTTTGAATGGTTACCAGTTTGCTGTGGGAAATGCTCTTTGCTTGGTCATTTGACTGAGCAGTGTAAGAAGAAGGAACTGAAACCTATCAGTACAAAAAAATGGTCAAACAAGTTTATGTACTAAAAGGTGGGAAGGAACGAGAATTGGTGAGAAATGGGAAAACTGAAGTAAAGAAAGAGGATGGAATTGATGGGAAGAAATTGAGTAACATGAAGATGATTCTAAACAAGAATGAAAGATGGGAAGCACAGGCACATACATATGGGGTGAATATGGTGAATGAAAAGTTGGAGGAAATTGGGGAATGCAGTACCTCAAAGTATGACTTGCTGGAAGAGCCACTTGATGATGGATGACAGCCTTTTAGTATGGAACATTAGAGGTCTAAATAGAAAAGTAAAACAAAAAAATGTAGATATTTTGTGATTAAAAGTAGGGTGAATTTTGAGGCTTAATTAGAAAAAAATTCCGAAAGAAAAAGAATATGGGGTCTAGAAAACATGTGGTGAACTGGAGGTTAGAAACAAAAGAAGAGCAAGCAATAAGGGGAAGAATATGGTTGGGATGGAAGGAAGATATTACTCAGGTGACTGAAATCAGAAAACATGAACAATTGGTAGTTGTAAAAATTAAATTGGAAAGTCTCAGAAAGAAATGTTATGTAACAGTAGTTTATGGATTTAATGATATGAAAGGAAGGAAATATTTATTGAAATGTTTTGAGGGATTAGAAACTGGAAAAGATGAACCGTTGATTGCTGAAGGAGATTATAATGGCCCACTGGATTTGGAGGATAGATTGAGGGGGATCCAGCGAAAGGTTCAGAAGTTGAAGATTTTCAGGAGGTAATTATAAAGTTGGAGATGATGGAGTTAAAAACATTCGGAACAAGGTTTACTTGGGATAACAGAAGGAAAATTGGAGAGAGAGTGATGAGCAAAATAGACAGAGCTATGGTTATTACTAAGTGGGTGGAAGAATTCAGAGACTCTGTGTGTAATCTGGTTATTAATGGAATGTTAGATCACTTTCCATTATTAATCAGAGTAAGAAAAGAGGGGAAGAAGCAGGATAACCCATTTAAAAATTTTAACTTGTGGACTAAGGCAGAACAGTTCAGAAATACTGTGCTGGCTGTATGGCAGAAATGGCAGGAAGAAGTATGAAATATTTGTGGCAAAACCTTCGAAGGTTAGAGCCTATGTCTAATAGGGTTTAAGTTTGGATAGTTTTATTTTCATTCTTATAGTTTTTCCTAAGAGTAGGTAGAGAGTGAAAGGGGCTTACCCTTCTCTCTTAGTTTATTTCTAATTGTTTTGCCCACAGGCATTGAATCCAATGGATCAATTGGGTTCAATACTTAGGGAGTAGTGATTTAGCTTAGGGATTTTTATTTGTATTCATTACTTAGTAGTTATTTTATTAGATTCTAAGATCTTCCTAATCTTTAATGCTTGTGAATATTGTGTTGACTTGTGCCTTACATTCTTTTTAAATGTATGATTAATATACTATGTCGGCATACACTTTAGTCTACTTTCATTGTATGGTGCACTATTTGTGTCCCATAGCGTGTGTTGGCTAGGATTATTGGGGGAGTGAGAAGTCAGCAACAGTTTGAGTGTTTGCTTGTGGGTCGTGAGCACCGTTCCAATGACCATATGCTAGTTATACTGGTAACTCGCTGGTGAATAACTAGACTGTAGGCCAATAGGTGGACAAGATAGTAGTAGCAACTAGGTTAGTAATAATTTGACTCTTGTCATAGCAACCCTAGAGTCATCACAAGGTGCCAATCCCTTTGCCTCTGCAGGCCTAAGATGTAGTGCCCGAGAAGCATTCATAGTGGAGTGCCCGAGATGTAATTCTTTACGGGGGAATGAGAAGAAATGCACACCGGTGGGGTTTTTGCACTTCTCTAATTATGGATTATGGAAGCAGCGTCAATAGAAGAAAATGAAAGAACCTCCATGTGAAAGACATGGGGAAGTGTTGACTATCGATCACACTATGTGATATAAGTATTAGGATAGATTTATACGTTTTGTACTTGATTGAATCTATGATCAAAATATACTACCGGTCTTGTAACACAAATATCCCCAAGTGCTATTTTTATATAATCTATAATCTTGTCTTAGCATAATTGTAGAGGTTAGATATAACCTCCCAAAACCTTGTTTTGCAACATTGAATATTCATGACAGGTGATTGGATTGACGACCAGATTGCGGCTTTGTGTAGTTAAACTTTAAAGTTCTGGCATCTCTGTGGACGACCCCAAACTTACCACTATCTACCCTTTGGTAGTTTAGTAGTAATAATGGGTGAAACGTATAATTCTTATCTTTGATTCACATTGCTCTGCAATTTAAATTACATCTCATGA
>JAULKM010162384.1:5924-16322 GCA_032355605.1 Rubia tinctorum | reverse complement strand
CCTCGTGCTCCGACCTTGATCTCCCTTCTCGGGGGTTAGATGAGCCTTCATCCCTTGGGTAGCCTTGTTGTTGTGCCTGATTATACCCTTGATTCCCTTGGTATTGGGCTTGTCCTCGTTGGAAACCTTGTCCGGCTTGGCCTTGTCCACCTTGGTATCCCCGATTTCCTTGGAAACCTTGGCCTTGACCACCTTGGTAGCCCATTGCCTTTACTTATTCAAGACTTTCATCTTGAAGTTGAGGACATGTATCAGTGGGATGATCCAATGAACAAATCCACAAACTTTGACTTGATGCATCCTCCCCTTCATTAGCTCCTTCATCATGGAAGCTAAGGCTTGAACTAGTTCCTCAAGTTTTGGGGTTTCCGGATTTGGAGGCTCTTGCACCATTGCCCTTTCTCTCACACCAAATTGTCTCATCCCATTAGCCATGTTTTCAAACAATTCCATGGTATCTTCATCAACTTTAACACACTCGTGGCCACCACCAGCCGCTGCTCCGCTGCCGATTCACAGCCCAAAAACCCTAGCCCTGCCCAGAATCCCAGCCCCTCATCAGAAACCCAGCCCGACCGCCACCAAAAACCCAACACCACGCTTCATGTTTCCCACACCAGGACCTCTCCCCTGCAGCGCTCCACCCTGTCATCACCTCTCCCACTTTGCCCAGAAATCGAGTTATGCTCCACCTTACTGCCTCCTCCTCCCAGAAACCTAGCCTTGCTCCACCTCTCCCCATTCGCCCAGAAACTCAGCTGCGCTCCATCCCGTCCCCACCTCTCCCCCTCCTCCCAAAAATCTAGTCCCACCCTCAACCCAAGCCCTGCCACATATTTTTGCCGTGACCCTCTCCACCCTTTCCATCGCGACCCTCTTCTCTAAAGCGCCACACCTCTCCACCCTAGCCCTTTAACGACCAATTTGAGAATTTGAGATTGGTGAGATTGAAGATGGAGATGGGGAGAGATTGAAGATAGAGAAAACAATATTTAGGAGAGGGAGAGGGAGAGGGTAAGGTCATATATGTCCTTTTCTTTTTTCTTTAAATGTTTTTGTAGCAAGGGTATAATTGTCTTTTAGCAAATTTTAGGCCAAATTGGCTGTTGACATTCTGGTCAACAAAGTCTACGTTAGATTTCCACTTTCATATTTTACTAGTTTAAATTTATACTTTCGAACAAAATATAGGGTTAAAACACACTTTTGTCATTTTTAATTTATGAAGTGTTTTGAAGATCATTTTGAAGACTTCTATTGAAGAGTTCATGTTTGAAAAGTTTGGGATTAAAGAGGTGACGATATTCTGAAGAGAAAGACCAATTATTATGAAAATTGGTAGAAGTTAGGCAGAGTACTTGTCCCGGTCCGTAACAATTGGGCTAACAGCCCATTTATGTTGCTTTTCACCTTTAATCCCTAGACTATAAATACCCTTCTCCCTTCCATTACTCCCCACGACTTACTTTCTCAAGCACCTAAGTTTTTCATTTATTTCTTTTCATTAACTCTATGTTTACCTTGGATTTTTGCTCCTTTATTATGGGTTTAGTTAATCTAGGTTTAATATATTCTTGGGAGCAATTGGTAAGCATTTTTAGTATGAATTTGTTAGACTTGGTTTATCCTATTTTGTGCTTTGATTATCAACTATGTTCTGTATTTTTTGTGTGTAATTAATACATGATTTAGACTAGGATGATCAACTATTTGATTATTATGAATTGATTGTTTGCTAGGTTTTTGGTCAAACCTAGAAGACTTTGTATTTTTGTCGATGTGATTATCATTGGTTAATGTTAGGTTATATTTGGGTGTGAGAACTAATTATGACTATTGATTGATGAAATTCCTTTGATTTTAGATGAATTTGAATCAGTTTGCCCAATTATCGAAGTAGTACACTAATGGCGACTAGCATGAAGGCTAATCCTCGTAGTCGCTACTAGGAAACATAATTTTGCTACCCTGATGCTTTTCACTTGTAGGGAATTGTGTTAGTTGTATTGGGTCTCCATTTCTATTCTTGGGAAATTTTATGACGCTGATGGTCTAGAGTGACCCGAGGGTACGGGTTATTGTGTGGCCTCAATCGCCCATTCTAACTGTAACCGAGGAGATGTGAGGAATGTATTCACTTGAAAGGTGTCGACAAGTTTTCCACAATATGTGGTCAATGCATAAAAATAGGATAATTAGTCAATGATCAAAGGATAACTAGAAATGCAAACCAATAGAGCCTAAGACTCGCTATAATTTCAGTTACATCTTTCGTACTAGTTGTGATCGTATTTACATCGTTTGTTCTAATTTTTTGTTAATCTAGTTTTTTAAATTAGTCGTACTGTTTACTAAAATCAAAACCCTCCACTTCGTTACCACACACTTAGAGTGGCATCTTCGTGTGCTTTTAACTACATTCAACACTCGATAAACCACCCCTTTTCCCCGTGGACGACCCCGACTTACCACCATATACTTTCTAGTAGTTAGCCGCAATTAGGGCATATAAATACTATTTTGAGAGGCATGGTGACATTCTCTCACTCACCCAAGTCTTTGTGTTAGTTTTTAATAAACCGACGTGGGGATATTTTAACTCATATATTACTTTTTTTGTCTAGCCATAAACAGTTTAAAAGTTCGTTAATCAATATTTATAGGTAGTTTAGAAATACCGTTAACTCTAGTAAACATTTACACTTGTTGGCTATCATGTCATAAATCGGACTAAAACAAGCCATAAAGGCTTAATAAATCAAAGTCACCACACACAACACACCAGAAATACCAAACACGATTTAAACACGCTGAAAGATGTTACCTTTTAACCTAACTATAAACAATTTGAGAAGTCCACCAACCATTTATAAGTACTTTAGTAGGTCCATTTTTTTAAAGAACTTTAATAGGTCCATTTAACACTAAGAAACAATTATATTTGTTGGTGCATGGATTTGACTTTAAAATGTAGCTGACCGTAAAAGTATAATCAACCAAAGTCACGTCTCATGTCTCACGATACACTAGATGCACCGAATCCAATTCAAACTCGTTGATTTTTTTTTTAAATTCTGACCATAAGTAATTTAAGAAGTATGTTAGACCATTTATAAATAGTTTGAAAGTTCTGTTAAGTTTGATAACAATTACATTTATCGATTATCATGTGAAGAATCCAAATTAACAACGTAACTAACTACATATTCATAATTGACCAAAGTCATCACACATGACACGAAAGATGCACGGAACCAAATTTCTTACATTAAATAGATTTAACATTTTTGGTATGAGTCTAAGTAATTGTAAAAGGTCCTTTGAGCACTTATAAGTATTTTAGAAGATCCACATACTTTAATAAACAATTATATGGGTTGTCTATCATGTGATAAATCTGACTTTAAAAATACTTTACCAAAAAAGCATAATCCATCAAATTCATCGCACACGACACACCAAATGCATCGAACACAATTAAAACTTGTACACATATTTTTACTTTTTGTCTGACTATAAGGAATTTACGAAGTTCTCTAACTATAAGTGTCATATATATATATATATATATATAAAGTGCCATGAATCTGACCTAAAAAATTATTAACCCTAAAAGCACAATTGACCAAAGTCACCGCACACGACATGCGAGATGCACTGAACACTATATAATTTTATTTGATAATTTATTCTTTTAATGGTAGTGGTGGTTATAGGAGGTAGCAGAGGAGGGAGAGGTGGTTTACATGACAATCTAGTGGGAAACCACCAGTGTGGAAGAAGATGAAGACACACATGAAAACTTGAGCAGTGTGGGAAAGTCAGTGAAGCAGTTGCTGATGTCAATCACATCATTGTCATCAAACAAAGCGTTGTAGATCTCATATCTTTCATGATTTCTATCTCGCCACCACCACTGTTGGAACTTAAATTTTCAATTTCCTCCTACTCTCGGTGGTGGCTTACACATCCTCTCCCACTGAATGCATTTGTTGCAATAGGAGTAACAAGCGACAGAGGAGGAGAATCCCACTCTATCCCCCAAATCCACTTGTTGCTGATGTCATTGCTCTCATTCATCACCACTAGTCATTCGGATGCCAAACATAATTTAAGGTGCTTCTCATGGAACAGATTAAAAGGGCGGTGCAACTACTAAAAAAGATGGAATTTGTGAATCAGAAGGCATGTGGTGATCAAGGTTGTCAATCATAGAGGTAACTGGTTAATTGGAAATACCTTTCAAAGGAAAAAAAATCCTTCCTCCTTTATTCTTTTTTTCACATAGTTAAAATGAGGGCTTTCAGGTCATTCACACTATTGCGGCCCTGGCTGGTTTTGAACACAATCCCATGGAAGTTAAAGGCATTTGGGTACATTAAAAAAATTGGGCCTTATTGGCATGTGCCAAATAATTGAGGGGTACAAATACACTTTTTTCTAAGGAGCTATATAATTTTTGGATATCGAGTGATGAATCTGACTTGAAAGAGCAATTAACCATGCAAGCATATTTGACTAGAGTCACTTCACGTGGCACACTTGATTGCCTGAACCCGATTATTATTCGTTGATAGATTTTACTATATTTTTTACTATAAGCAATTTAAGAAGTCATATGACCATTTATAAGTATATTAAAAGGTTTTTTTACTCTAATAAACATTGTATATGTCGGCTATCAAGTGATGAATCCGACGTGAAAGCAAAATAGACCATGAATGCCTAATTGACCAAAATCAACGCGCATTGCACATCAAATGCATTGAACCCAATTTGAACGCGTTGATAAATTTTACTTTTTCACCTGACTATAAGCAAATAATAAGTCCTTCGACTATTTATATTTAGTTTATAAGTTCATTTAATTCTAATAATAATTATATTTGTCAACTACTCACTATTAAAGGAAGGGGATTTAAGGTGGCAAAGGAAAGCAGTTCAACATTTTTTTAACAGAACCTCCATCTGTGGCCATTTTTGATGTCAGAAGACCAATAAAGCGGTAAAAAATTACCATTTAAAGGCGGTTCAATTAATTTTTTAGGCTCTTTGAAATGAAACAGTATCAAAAATTGGTTTTAAGAAGCGGTTCATGGTTGAAACACCTGATATGGGCTACTCAACCCAAATTAATAAAGCTCGTTTGAAACCTAATACCAAAAATACTTTGACCTTTTTCCCAATCTTCTTCCGGCCGTCTCCTCTTTATTCTTGCAATTTATCTCTCCCCAAATTTTTTCTCATACGTATTAAAGATTGATCCGACTCATTATAATATTTTCACAGACAACAATCTCCTTACTGACTCTTATCCAATCTACTTCCCTTCCTTTCTAATGTCTGAGGCAGATGCAGTGTCTGATTAGCAGTGGTGGTGTTTTTCATGGTCAAAGTGGCAACATTTGTGATGTTCGAGGTGTTTCTATGGTAATGAATTGTTTATGAAGTTAAAACTACTTAGAGAATTTTTTCCCATTTAAAACATGGGAGCTGTTGATATTTTGAAAATTGTGAAAGACGTTGAATGTTTTCCTAATTCTCTTATTGCATTTAGAATATTGTTAACTATTCCTGTGATCGTTGTTTCCGCAGAGACAAGTTTTTCAAAATTGAAAATTTTAAAGTCTTATTTGCGCTCGATTATGTTATATGAAAAACTAAATGGACTAGCATTGATAGAAATCAGGAATGATTTGTTGTAGAAAATAAATTATAAAGAATTATTCAATGATTTTTCTTCAAGAAAAGTTAGGAGGATAGCACTTTTCAAATAAATTTTCATTATTATATTGAAAATTACATTGTACTTGAAGAATGTTTGATATTCAATGATTAATAAAATTATATAGTATAACTTTCATATATTATCTCTTAGCGGGCCTCAAATTAATTTTTTGTAAGGGGTTCTGTAATGTTTGAGATGACCATGCACCTAATAATTTCATTATCAGGCCAAAAAGTTCTCAATTATATATATATATATATATATATATAAGTATTGTTGTCATTCCAAAGATCACAAAGGCCATAAACTCAAGGGGCTACATCCATAATTTATTCTTCACACATGAACCACACACTATTCCAACTAAAACCATCATACAAGATTGTACAAACAGAGAAGACTTGGAAAATAAATCTAGTGCTTCACTCTCACACAAAAACTTGCATTTCATGTCGAGGTAATAGTTATACAACAAATATCAGATGATATGCAGTCAAAACATACATGATGAATACCACATGATTGAAGATTCCATAAATATAAATTCGATTCATCTAGAAAGAAAACAATCTATACAGGCAAGAAAGCCCCATGATTTCTATGTCCTGTAAGTGGATATAAAAGCATCTCCAATGCGGGTTTCATTACAATTAACTTCCATAGCCACATAGAATTTATTTACTCACAACAATGAATTGAATATTCAATCCAAGGGTCGGGGTGAGGGTCGATATTGGGCTTCTAATCTAGGTGATATCGAAGACCAAACTTTGCTAAATCAGTCAAAAAAGGATACGGGATTCAATTTTTGCCGTTTGGCAGTGTATACTTTGGGTGCTCTTGCTGTAATTACGTTCGGAAAAATTCCCGATTTCACAACTAAGTTTTCAGTTTAACATACTTTTATACACGATTTCAAAGTAATCCAAACTACATTTGAAAACAGAAGGGCTATATTAATTTTAAACTTTGATTATTTTATATTTAAAACAAAAAAGCAAATTAAAAGAGAATTAACAATAAATTTTAAACTATGTGGTAATATATGTATTAATTTATTCTTCAAAATTTATAATATAAATTTATTTAACATTAGAATTATATTTTCCCCCAAATTCTAAAAAATAAGTATGAATTTATAGGTTATAAATTGATTGAACGATATATTTTAATAATAATGACAAACCAATATGTTAAGTACTAAATATACTCGTTTAAATTTAATAATATAGAAATAATAATAATGCATAGATTATAGATTATAAAATATAACATCCTAAAATGATTTGTTGTTTTCTATCACAATTGTCAAAAATAAAAATAAATATTAATTCAAATGAACTCGTTCATTTTATTTTTTATTCTTTCTTAAGAAAAATAGAATTGAGACATAAATTAAAATGTTTTTAACACAATGTCTATTTAGAAATTAGTTAAATTAATTAAAATAACAAATTAATTTCTAAAATATAGTCAATTTTATTTTAAACATGAATTCAAAATAAGTTAATGCTGATCGGTGTTATACTCGAATTCATGGAAACTATTTTATTGAATCAATTTAATTTTTTATCCTCGATCATTACTTTTGTCAAAGAATTAGATGCAGTTAAAATATAATTAATTATATGCATATAATAGTCGTTGAGATCAAATATAGTACTAAAATACAATTCCAACACTGGTTATGTATACAACAAAAAACTAGCCATTTTTCTTATCTACAAACAGATCAATTTTAACGAAAAATACGTTACATAACGACACATTTTTTGGTAAACCTTTTTGTTAAATTTTAATCAAAACAACAGCACATTTGGATTTTACTCTCAGCCATTAACATTTTGTTTTGCTATACAGTCCTAACATTACAAAATTTTCAAAACAAAATTGCGGCTTCTATCCTTGCTTCTTCCTTCCTTACTTCATTTTCTTGTCCTCCATTATAGCTGTGTCAAAATCTAAAATGCAAGCACCTCGGGTTACAGTTCTTGATTCTTGAAGATTATGTTATTTCTTTCCTGCCACAAGTTGTATAATCCTGCCACCACTTTCTGCAATCTCCTTTATTTCCTCCTTATAATCAACACTAGCAATTTCTTTTTCAGCACTCTTAAACTGCTACATTCAGGACCTTATATCAGCTCCATCAACTTCTTTGCATATCTGCACTTTGCAAAAACATGCTTTGCAATCTCTTGTTCCAATCCACACAGGTTACATTCATTCACTCCTTGCAGTATATTAAAGTTTTGCAGTTTATCTGTTTTTGCTAACTTACCATTTACAAAGTGCCACAAGAAAATTTTGTGTTTAGGGGGAACCTTTTTGTTCCATATGGTTTTACTCTTGTATTTGGTAACTTCACCTCCCATTATCATATCATAAACTATAGCTATTTTGAGCTTTCCAGTTTTGTTTACACAACTCTTAAGCTTAGTGAAATGATTGTTTTTCAGATTCATCAACACCTTCCATGCATAACTCTGAGTTACTAAATACTTGTGGTATTTTACCTTTGCTCCCTTCAAGTTGTACTATTGGACCCATTCAACCCAAAACACATCCTTCTTTTGTGCAACATCCCAAATATGTTTACAAAGTGCATCCTTGTTCCATACAGAGGGATCCTTGAGCCCTATCCCACCCCTTTCTTTGCTTCTGCACATTGAACTCCAGGCAGGTGCAGAAAAACCTTTACTATCCTCTTCTCTCCCCCACAAATAACTTGTACATATATGCTAAGTTTTCTTGTGCACACTTTCTGATTTCTTCATCACACTAGCCCAGTAGCCAGTTATACTCAACAACACATTGTTTATGAGTTGCAGCTTTCCTACATATGAGAGATTTTTTGCTGATCATCCCCTTATCCTTTCTCCGATTCTATCAACTAGCAGTTCACTATCTTCTTTCCCCACTTCACTATTGATAATGGTAAGTCTAGGTATTTCATAGACAGGTCTCCTTTCACCACTTTCAGAGCTGAAGCCAACATAAATTTCTCCTCTCTTTCCATCTTTGAGAAGAACACCTTTGATTTCTTCTCATTTATGGCTGACCAGTTACAACCATAAATCTATCCAAGCACTTCCTTTTCCCGTCCACATATTTCCTGTTAGCACAAAAAAAACAACAGTAGATCATCTGCAAATAAGAAAGTGGGCACTCTTGCTTTCTTAAATCTCTGATGGTAACCTACCTTTCCAGATTTGTTTCAACATTCTTGTTAAGTATTCCATACAGACAACAAAGAGTAAGGGGGATATGGGGTCCCCTGTTTTACCCCTTTCCTTGCTTCAAATGTTTCAGAAAATCTCCCATTCAATGACAAACACATCTCTGACTGCATTGTTCTATTTTTAATCCACCAGATCATTTTTTCTGGAAATTTAAGATCATCCGGCCAATATAACAGAAATCTCCAATTTATACTATCAAAAGCTTTGCTTAAATCCACCTGAGCCACACAATTTGACTTCATTTTCTCCACCTTATATTTATGTAACAATTTTTGTGCCAGTAACATATTATGATCTATAAACCTTCTCTTCACGAAATCACTTTGATTGTTTCTAATAATCTGAGGTAAAGCATCGGTTAGTCTATTACATAACATTTTTCTTATTGTTTTGTAAATAACTGAACAACATGCTATAGGCCTTAATTCAGATGGTAGTTGTGGTTGTGCCACCTTGGAGATTAAAGTTATTTACTGAACTTCTTAGCTGCTCAAGTATTCTGTCTCATTTAAAGAAGCCCTGCACTGCTGCTATGACATCTTCACCAATAGGTTTCCAGTTTTCTTTGAAAAATGGCTCAAGTAGCCATCTTTTCTAGGGCTTTTTGCAAGGTGTATACTGTTCAGGGCTTTTTGTATTTCTTCCTTGCTTACCTTCTCTACCATCTCAATCTGTCTCCTCATACTCAACACTTCTCCATATTTTACCACCTCTGGATCAAGCTTCTCAGTTCTCACTTCTACCCCAGCTGATTTTTAAAGTGATCTATCAACATTTCTTCTATCTCCTTTGATCTACTACCAACTTCCCTTCTGTTCTCGAAGCTACTATATGAATAAGATATTGCATTTTTCTCAATGAAGCATAGAATAGCTTGGTAGGTCTGTCTCCGTACCTTAGCCACTCTAATTATTCTTTTTGCTTCCAAAAGATATATTTTGCTCCCAGTAGCATTTCGGCCTTCCTCCTTGCTTCTTGCTCTATTATCTGTTTAACTTCAGATTTAGGATCATCATTCAGTTCTTTTTGTGCAGTCCTCCATTCCTCCTTGGCTGTTTCTGCCTTCTCTCCTATACCTCCAAACTCCCTTTTGTTTAACTTTTTCAATGGCCCTTCTAACTGCTTTAAAGACTTTTCTATTTCAAATAAATTCCCTCTTTTTTCCTTCAGCCATACTTGTTTCACTGTGCCTTTACTGTTGGGATTTTGACCACACATTGAAGTATCTAAATGGTCTTCCCTTTCCCCCATCCTTCTGATTAAGCCAGACTACCAATGGCATGTGGTCAGACATTAATTCCTTTTGCACTTCACAAACTGAATACTGCATTCTTTCCACCCATTCTTCATTTACCATCTCTCTGTCAATACTACTTACAATTTTCTCCCCCTTTTTTCTCCTGTTACTCCATGTGTATTGTACTCCTA
>JAULKM010162375.1:0-16322 GCA_032355605.1 Rubia tinctorum | reverse complement strand
TCAGATCAAGTCAAGATTTGAGGATGGTTATTTCATTTGAACATCAGCTTTGGCACTAGGTGCAAAGTTAATGGGGTTTGGTTTCTTAGCTTTTGTAATAGAGCTTAGAAGTTTTGTTACTTGTTTTTGAGTTATAGGTTTAATTTTGATCATGTAAAAACCTTTATTTTGTACTTCTGTTTTGATGAAATGATAATTACATTACATCAAAAAAAAGGGTCGTTGAATGTACCTTAAGGCCGAAGAAGACCTCATGCTACAGCTTCAACGATCTAAGGACAAGGTTTGATTTGTTAAATTCTATATTTGGCCAAGGAAGAGTCAAGTTGATGGGCGGTTGTGGTCCTACCCTGATGTAATCAAATCCAACATTTAGTCCCGACAATAGAAAATGTCTACCTCATATCAGCTACAATCCATCAGAAATCTAAGTAAGTATACTTAAGAGGTTGATTGCAATTTGTGAAAGATTGAAGACTGTGCTTTGTTTGTATCATGGTTTTTCCATGTACTTGATTCAAAAACACATGAACTTAAAAAATAAGAAGCAAGGAAATCACACCTTGGATGAATAATTGTAATATCTAGAACTAACTATGAGAAGAGAATGTATGGAAGAAGATGCTGCATTTGTAAAGAACCTGTTTATCGAAGGACTAAGGGAGAATTTCTAAATACTGATTAAGCTTCAACATAATGTACCAATGAGTGACTGATAGGTGAAAGTAAGGTTTGTTGAAAGTACATTAAGGTCGAAGAATAACCCATGCTACGACTTCAACAATCTAAGGACAAGGTTTTATTTGTGAAATTCTATATTCGGCCGAGGAAGATTCAAGTTGTTGGGTTGCTATAGTCCTACCTAGACATAATAAAATCCAACATTTAGTCCTGAACATCAGAAAATGTCTACCTCAAATCAGCCACAATCCATCAGAAATCTAAGTAAGTCCACTTAAGAGGTTGATTACTATTCGCGAAAGATTGAAGACCGGGATTCATTTGTATCATATTTTTCCATGTACTTGATTCAAAAACACTTGTACTTCAAAATTAAGAAGTAAGGAAATTACACTAAGGATGAATATTGGTAATATCTTGAACTAACAATGATAAAAGTGGGTATGGAAGATGACGATGCATTTGTCAAGAACCTGTTTATCGAAGGACTAAGGGAGAATCTCAAAATACGGATTAAGCTTGAACATAATGTACCAATGAGTGACTCATAGGTGAAAGTAAGGTTGGTTGAAAGTACCTAAGGAAAAAAACCCATCCTACAGCTTGAACAATCGAAGGACAGGTTCTGACTTGTAAACTTCTATATTCGGCTGAGCAAGAGTCAAGTTGATCGTCGGCTATGGTCCTACCAAGCCGTAATCATATCCTAGAATTAGTCCTAAACAATAGAAAACGTCTACCTCAATTTAGCCAAAATCCATCAGCAATCTAAGAAAGTCTACTTCAAAATTCAAGGCCTAAGTGGCTGATTGCTATTTGCAAAATATTGAAGACCAGGATTCATTTGTTTCATGTTTTTACCATGTAATTTATGGAAAAACTTGTATTTAAAATATAATATGAAAATAATTCTCACCGTGGATGAATATTGGTAATATCTTGAACTAACAATGAGAAGAGTAGGTATGGAAACTGATGATGCATTTGTAAAGAACATGTTTATCGAAGGACTAAGGGAGAATCTCTGAATACCAATTAAGCTTCAACATAATGTACCAATTAGTGACTCATATGTGAAAGTAAGGTTGGTTGAAAGTGCCTTAAGGCTGAAAAAGACCCCATGCTACAGCTTCAACGATCTAAGGACAAAGTTTGATCTGTAAAATTCTATATCGGTCGAGGAAGAGTCAAGTTGATGGGCACCTGTGGTCCTACCTAGATGTAATAAAATCAACCATTTAGTACTGAACAATAGAACATGTCAACCACAAATAAGATACAATCTATTAGAAATCTATGTAAGTCTATTTAAAAGGTTGACTGCTATTTGCAAAAGATTGTAGACCGGGCTTCATTTCTATCATTGTTTTTCCATGTAATTGATCCAAAAACCCTTAAACTTAAAAAATAAGAAGCAAGGAAATCGCACCGTGGATGAATATTGGTAATATCTTGAACTAACAGGTATGGAAGATGAAGATGCATTTGTCAAGTACCTGTTTATCGAATGACTAAGGGAGAATCTCTAAATACCGATTAAGCTTCAACGTAATGTACCAATGAGTGACTTATAGGTGGAAAGTAAGGTTGGTTGAAAGTACCTAAGGCCGAACAAAACCCCATCCAACAACTTCAACAATCAAAGGACGGGGTTTGACTTGTGAAATTCTATATTCGGCCGAGGGAGAGTCAAGTTTATCGGTAGATGTGGTCCTACCTAGACGTAATCAAATCCTACATTTAGTCCTGAACAATAGAAAATGTCTACATCAAATTAGCCACAATCCATCGGAAATCTAAGTAAGTCTACTTCAAAGAATCTAGGCCTAAGAGGTTGATTGCTATTTGCAAAAAATTGAAGACCGGGCTTCATTTGTTTCATGTTTTTACCATGTAATTGATTGAAAATGATGATGCATTTGTAAAGAACATGTTGATCGAAGGACTAAAGGAGAATCTCTAAATACCGATTAAGCTTCAACATAATGTATCACGGAGTGACGCATAGGAGAAAGGTAGTTTGGTTGAAACTACATTAAGGTCGAACAAGACCCTATGCTACAGCTTAAACAATCTAAGAACAAGGTTTGATTTATGAAATTCTACATTCGGCCGAGGAAGAGTCAAGTTGATGGGCGGCTCTGGTCCTACCTAGACGTAATGAAATCCTACATTTAGTCCTGAACAATAGAAAATGTCCACCTCAAATTAGCCACAATCCATCAGAAATCTAAGTAAGTCTACTTCAAAGAATCAAGTCCGAAGATGTTGATTTCCATTTGCGAAATATTGAAGATCGGGCTTCGGTTGTTTAATGTTTTTACCATGTAATTAATGGAAAAACACTCTGATTTATAAAAAATAATAAGAAAGGAAATCTTACTGTGGATGAATATTTGTAATATCTTGAACTAACTATGAGAAGAGTAGGTACGGAAAATGATGATGCATTTGTAAAGAACATGTTTATCGAAGGTTAAGGTAAAATCTCTAAATACCGAATAAGCTTCAACATAATGTACCAATTAGTGACTTATAGGTGAAATTAAGGTTCGTTGAAAGTACCTTAAGGCCAAATAAGACCCAATGCTATAGCTTCAACGATCTAAGGACAAAGATTGATTTGTGAAATTCTATATCGGCCGAGGAAAAATCAAGTTGATGGGCAGCTGTGGTCCTACCTTGATGTAATCAAATCCAACATTTAGTCCAGAACAATAGAACACGTCAACCGCAAATAAGATACAATCCATTAGAAATCTATGTAAGTCTACTTAAGAGGTTGATTGCTATTTGCAAAAGAATGAAGACTATGCTTCGTTTGTATCATGGTTTTTCCATGTACTTGATCCAAAAACCCTTAAAATTAAAAAATAAGAAGAAAGGATATCTCACCATTGATGAATATTGGAAATATCTTGAACTAACTATGAGAATAGCAGGCATGGAAGATGAAGATGCATTTGTCAAGAACCTGTTTATCCAATGACTAAGGGAGAATCTCTAAATACCGATTAAGCTTAAATGTAATGTACTAATGAGTGACTTATAGGTGAAAGTAAGGTTGGTTGAAAGTATCTAAGGCCGAACAAAACCCCATCCTACAGCTTCAACAATCAAAGGACGGGGTTTGACTTGTGAAATTCTATATTCGGCCGAGGAAGAGTCAAGTTAATCGGCAGATGTGGTTCTACCTAGACGTAATCAATTCCTACATTTAGTCCTGAACAATAGAAAATGTCTACATCAAATTAGCCACAATCCATCGGAATCTAAGTAAGTATACTTCAAAGAATCTAGGCCTAAGAGGTTGATTGCTATTTGCAAAAAATTGAAGACCGGGCTTCATTTGTTTCATGTTTTTACCATGTAATTGATTGAAAATGATGATGCATTTGTAAAGAACATGTTGATCGAAGGACTAAAGGAGAATCTCTAAATACCGATTAAGCTTCAACATAATGTATCACGGAGTGACGCATAGGAGAAAGGTAGTTTGGTTGAAACTACATTAAGGTCGAACAAGACCCTATGCTACAGCTTAAACAATCTAAGAACAAGGTTTGATTTATGAAATTCTACATTCGGCCGAGGAAGAGTCAAGTTGATGGGCGGCTCTGGTCCTACCTAGACGTAATGAAATCCTACATTTAGTCCTGAACAATAGAAAATGTCCACCTCAAATTAGCCACAATCCATCAGAAATCTAAGTAAGTCTACTTCAAAGAATCAATTCCGGAGATGTTGATTACCATTTGCGAAATATTGAAGATCAGGATTCGTTTGTTTAATGTTTTTACCATGTAATTAATGGAAAAACACTCTTATTTATAAAATATAATAAGAAAGGAAATCTTACTGTGGATGATTATTTGTAATATCTTGAACTCACTATGAGAAGAGTAGGTACGAAAAATGAAGATGCATTTGTAAAGAACATGTTTATCGAAGGCTAAGGTAAAATCTCTAAATACCGAATAAGCTTCAATATAATGTACCAATTAGTGAGTCATAGGTGAAATTAAGATTCGCTGAAAGTACCTTAAGGCCAAATAAGACCCAATGCTACAGCTTCAACGATCTAAGGACAAAGTTTGATTTGTGAAATTCTATATCGGCCAAGGAAAAATAAAGTTGATGGGCAGCTATGTTCCTACCTAGATGTAATCAAATCCAACATTTAGTCCTGAACAATAGGACATTCAACCACAAATAAGATACAATCAATTAGAAATCTATATAAGTCTACTTAAGAAGTTGATTGCTATTTGCAAAAGAATGAAGACCGGGCTTCGTTTGTATCATGGTTTTTCCATGTACTTGATCCAAAAACCCTTAAAATTAAAAAATAAGAATAAAGGAAATCTCACCATGGATGAATATTGGTAATATCTTGAACTAACTCTAAGAAGAGCATGAATGGAAGATGAAGATGCATTTGTCAAGAACCTGTTTATCCAATGACTAAGGGAGAATATCTAAATACCGATTAAGCTTAAATGGAATGTACAAATGAGTGACTTATAGGTGAAAGTAAGGTTGGTTGAAAGTACCTAAGGCCGAAGAAAACCCTACAGCTTCAACAATAAAAGGACGGGGTTTGACTTATGAAATTCTATATTCGGCCAAGGAAGAGTCAAGTTGATCGGAAGATGTGGTCCTACCTAGACATAATCAATTCCTACATTTAGTCCTGAACAATAGAAAATGTCTACATCCAATTAGCCACAATCCATCGGAATCTAAGTAAGTCTACTTCAAAGAATCTAGGCCTAAGAGGTTGATTGCTATTTGCAAAAAATTGATGACCGGGCTTCATTTGTTTCATGTTCTTACCATGTAATTGAATGAAAATGATGATGTATTTGTAAAGAACATGTTTATCGAAGGACTAAAGGATAATCTCTAAATACCGATTAAGCTTCAACATAATGTACCATGGAGTGACGCATCAGAGAAAGTTAGTTTGGTTTAAACTACCTTAAGGTTGAAGAAGACCCCATGCTACAGCTTCAACAATCTATGGACAAGGTTTGATTTATGAAATTCTATATTCGGCCGAGGAAGAGTCAAGTTGATGGACGGCTCTAGTCCTACCTAGACGTAATCAAATCCTACATTTAGTCCTGAACAATAGAAAATGTCCACCTCAAATTAGCCATAATCCATCAGAAATCTAAGTAAGTCTACTTCAAAGAATCAAGTCCGAAGATGTTGATTGCTATTTGCGAAATAATGAAGATCGGGCTTCGGTTGTTTAATGTTTTTACCATGTAATTAATGGAAAAACACTCTTATTTATAAAAAATAATAAGAAAGGAAATGTTATTGTGGATGAATATTTGTAATATCTTGAACTAAGTATGAGAAGAGTAGGTACGGAAAATGAGTATGCATTTGTAAAGAACATGTTTATCGAAGGCTAAGGTAGAATATCTAAATACCGAATAAGCTTCAATATAATGTACCAATTAGTGACTCATAGGTGAAATTAAGATTTGTTGAAAGTACCTTAAGGCCAAATAAGACCCAACGCTACAGCTTCAACGATCTAAGGGCCGAGTTTGATTTGTGAAATTCTATATCGGCCAAGGAAAAATCAAGTTGATGGGCAACTGTTGTCCTACCTAGATGTAATCAAATCCAACATTTAGTCCAGAACAATAGAACATTCAACCACAAATCAGATACAATCCATTAGAAATCTATGTAAGTCTACTTAAGAGGTTGATTTCTATCTGCAAAAGAATGAAGATCGGGCTTCGTTTGCATCATGGTTTTTCCATGTACTTGATCTAAAAACCTTTAAAATTAAAAAATTAGAAGAAAGTAAATCTCACCATGATTGAATATTGGTAATATCTTTAACTAACTATGAGAAGAGCAGGGATGGAAGATGAAGATGCATTTGTCAAGAACCTGTTTATCCAATGACTAAGGGAGAATCTCTAAATACCAATTAAGCTTAAATGTAATGTACCAATGAGTGATTTATAGGTGAAAGTAAGGTTGGTTTAAAGTACCTAAGGCCGAAGAAAACCCCATCCTAAATATTCAACAATCAAGGGACGGGGTTTGACTTGTGAAATTGTATATTCGGCCGATGAAGAGTCAAGTTGATCGGCAGATGTGGTCCTACCTAGATGTAATCAATTCCCACATTTAGTCCTGAACAATAGAAAATGTCTTCATCAAATTAGCCAAAATCTATCGGAATCTAAGTAAGTATACTTCAAAGAATCTGGGCCTAAGAGGTTGATTGCTATTTGTAAAATATTGAAGGCCGGGCTTCGTTTATTTCATGTTTTTACCATGTAATTTATTGAAAATGATAATGCATTTGTAAAGAACATGTTTATCGAAGGAATTAAGGAGAATCTCTAAATACCGATTAAGCTTGAACATAATGTACCATGGAGTGAAGCACAGGAGAAAGTTAGTTTGGTTGAAACTACATTAAGGTTGAAGAAGACCCCATGCTACAGCTTTAACAATCTAAGGACAAGGTTGATTTATGAAATTCTACATTCCGACGATGAAGAGTCAAGCTGATGGGCGGCTCTGGTCCTACCTAGACGTAATCAAATACTACATTTGGTCCTGAACAATAGAAAATGTCCACTTCAAATTAGCCACAATCTATCATAAATCTAAGTAAGTCTAATTCAAAGAATCAAGTCCGAAGATGTTGATTGCTAATTTTGAAATATTGAAGATCGTGCTTCGGTTGTTTAATGTTTTTACCATGTAATTAATGGAAAAACACTCTTATTTATAAAAATTAATAAGAAAGGAAATCTTACCGTGGATGAATATTTTTAATATCTTGAACTAACTATGAGAAGAGTAGGTACGGAAAATTATGATTCATTTGTAAAGAACATGTTTATCGAAGGCTAAAGTTGAATTTCTAAATACCGAATAAACTTCAATATAATGTACCAATTAGTGACTCATAGGAGAAATTAAGATTCGTTGAAAGTACCTTAAGGCCAAATAAGACCCAATGCTACAGCTTCAACGATCTAAGGACAAAGTTTGATTAGTGAAATTCTATATCGGACAAGGAAAAATCAAGTTGATGGGCAGCTGTGGTCCTACCTAGATGTAATCAAATCCAACATTTAGTCCAGAACAATAGAACATTCAACCAAAAATCAGATACAATCCATTAGAAATCTATGTAAGTCTACTTAAGAGGTTGATTGCTAATTGCAAAAGAATGAAGACCGGGCTTCGTTTGTATCATGGTTTTTCCCTGTACTTGATCTAAAAACCCTTAAACTTAAAAAATAAGAAGCAAGGAAATCTAACCATGGATGAATATTGGTAATATTTTGAACTAACTATGAGAAGAGCAGGGATGGAAAATGAAGATGCATTTGTCAAGAACCTGTTTATCCAATGACTAAGGGAGAATCTCTAAATACAGATTAAGCTTAAATGTAATGTACTAATGAGTGACTTATAGGTTAAAGTAAGGTTGGTTGAAAGTACCTAAGGCCGAAGAAAACCCCATCCTACAGATTTAACAATCAAAGGACGGGGTTTGACTTGTGAAATTCTATATTCGGCTGAGGAAGAGTCAAATTCATCGGCAGATGTGGTCCTACCTAGACGTAATCAAATCCTACATTTAGTCCTCAACAATAGAAAATACCTACCTCAAATTATCCACAATCCATCGGAAATCTAAGTAAGTCTAATTCAAAGAATCTAGGCCTAAGAGGTTGATTGCTATTTGCAAAAAATTGAAGACCGACCTTCGTTTGTTTCATGTTTTTACCATGTAATTGATTGAAAATGATGATGCATTTGTAAAGCACATGTTTATCGAAGGACTAATAGAGAATCTCTAAATACCGATTAAGCTTCAACATAATGTACCATGGAGTGACTCATAGGAGAAAGTTAGTTTGGTTGAAACTACCTTAAGGTCGAAGAAGACCCATGATACAACTTCAACAATCTAAGGACAAGGTTTGATTTGTGAAATTCTATATTCGGCCAAGGAAGAGTCAAGTTAATGAGCGGCTGTGGTCCTACCTAGACAAAATCAAATCCAACATTTAGTCCTGAACAATAGGAAATGTCTACCTCAAATCAGCCACAATCCATCTGAAATCTAAGTAAGTCTACTTTAGAGAATAAAGGGCTAAGAGGCTGATTACTATTTGCGAAAGATTGAAGACTGGGCTTTGTTTGTATCATGGTTTTACAATGTACTTGATTGAAAAATACACGTAATTAAAAAATAATTGTAAATAAAAAATAAGAAGCAAGGAAATTGCACCGTGGATGAATATTGGTAATATCTTGAACTAACTATGAGAAGAGCAGTCAGGGAAGATGACGATGCATTTGTCAAGAACCTGTTTATAGAAGGACTAAAGGAGAATCTCCTAATATTGATTAAGAATCAACGTAATGTACCAATGAGTGACTCATAGGTGAAAGTAAGGTTGGTTGAATGTACCTAAGGCCAAAGAAAACCCCATCCTACAACTTCAACAATCAAAGGACAGGGCTTGACTTGTGAAATATTATATTTGGTCTAGGAAGAGTCAAATTGATTGGAAGTCGTGGTCCTTCCTAGATGTAATCAAATGCAACATTTAGTCCTGAACAATAGAATATGTCAACCTCAAATCAGATACAATCCATCATAAATCTAAGTAAGTCTACTTAAGAGGTTGATTGATATTTGCAAAATATTGAAGACCGAGCTTCGTTTGCATCATTGTTTTTCCATGTACTTGATTAAAAAACACTTGAACTTAAAAAATAAGAAGCAAGGAAATCGCAGCGTGGATGAATATTGTTAATATTTTGAACTAACTATAAGAAGAGAAGGCATGGAAGATGATGATGCATTTGTCAAGAACCTGTTTATAGAAGGTATAAGGGAGAATCTCTAAATACTGATTAAGCCTTAACATAATGTACCAATGAGTGACGCATAGGTGAAACTAAGGTTGGTTGAAATTACCTAAGGCCTAAGAAAACCCAATCCTACAGTTTCAACAATCAAAGGTCATGGTTTGACTTGTGAAATTCTATATTCGACCGAGGAAGAGTCATGTTAATCGGCGGCTGTGGTCCTACCTTGATGTAACAAATCCTACATTTAGTCCTGAACAATAGAAAATGTGTTCCTCAAATTAGCCACAATCCATCAGAAATCTAAGTAAGTCTACTTCAAAGAATCAAGGCCTAACATGTTGATTGCTATTTGCAAAAGATTAAACACCGGGCTTATTTTATTCCATGTTTTTACCATGTAATTGATGGAAAAACACCGTATTTTAAAAAATAAGAAAAAGGAAATCTCACTGTTGATGAATATTGATAATATGTTGAACTAACGATGAAAAGTGTAGGTATGGAAGATGATGATGCATTTGTAAAGAACATGTTTATCGAAGGACTAAGGGAGAATCTCTAAATACCAATTAAGTTTTAATATAATGTACCATTGAGTGACTCATTGGTGAAAGTAAGTTTGGTTGAAACTACCTGAAGGTCGAAGAACCATGCTACAACTTCAAGAATCTATGGACAAGGTTTGATTTGTGAAATTCTATGTTTGGCCGAGGAAGAGTTAAGTTAATGGGCGGCTATGGTCTTACCTAGATGAAATCAAATCCAACATTTAGTCCTGAACAATAGAAAATGTCTATCTCAAATCGGCCATTATCCATCACAAATCCAAGTGACTCTACTGAAAAGAATCAAGGCCTAAGAGGTTGATTGCTATTTGTAAAAGATTGAAGAATGGGATTCATTTGTTTCATGTTTTTAGCATGTAATTGATGAAAAAACACTCGTATTAAAAAAATGAGAAGAAAGGAAATCTAATCGTTGATGAATATTGGTAATTTTTTGAACTAACTATGAGAAGAGTAGGTATGTAAAATTATGATACATTTGTAAAGAACATGTTAATCAAAGGACTAAGGGAGAATCTCTAAATATCGATTAAGCTTCAACATAATGTACCATTTAGTGACTCTTAGGTGTAATTAAGGTTGGTTGAAAGTACCTAAGGTCGAAGAAAACCCCATCCTATTGCTTCAACAATCAAAGGACAGGGTTTGACTTGTGAAATTCTATATTCGGCCGAGGAAGAGTCAAGTTGATCGGCGGCTGTGGTCCTACCTTAACGTAATCAAATCCTACATTTAGTCATAAACAATAGAAAATGTCTGCCTCAAATTAGCAACAATACATCAGAAATCTAAGCAAGTATACTTCAAATAATCAAGGCCTAAGAGGTTGATTGCTATTTGAGAAAGATTATATACCGGGGTTCGTTTGTTTCATGTTTTTACGATGTAATTGATGGAAAAACACTCGTATTTAAATAATAAGAAGAAAGTAAATATCACCGTGGATGTATATTGGTAATATCTTGAACTAACTATGAGAAGAGTAGGTATGGAAAATGATGATGCATTTGTAAAGAACATGTTAATCGAAGGACTAAGCGAGAATCTCTAAATACATATTAAGCTTCAATATAATGTACCATTGAGTGACTCATGGGTGAAATTAAGGTTCGTTGAAAGTACCTTAAGGCCAAAGAAGACCCCATGCTAGAGCTTCAACAATCTAAGGACAGGGTTTGACTTGTAAAATTCTATATTCGACCGAGGGAGAGTCAAGTTGATGGGCGGCTGCGGTCCTACCAAGATGCAATCAAATCCAACCATTAGTCCTGAACAATAGAAAATTTCTACCTCAAATAATCCACAATCCATCATAAATCTAAGTAAGTCTACTTCAAATAATCAATAGCTAAGAGGCTGATTGCTATTTGCGAAAGATTGAAGATCGGGCTTCATTTGTATCATGGTTTTACCATGTACTTGAGAATCTCTAAATACCAATAAAGATTAAACATAATTTCCCTATGAGTGACTCATAGGTGAAATTAAGGTTGGTTGAATGTACCTTAAAGCCGAAGAAGACCCCAATCCTACAGCTTCAACAATCAAAGGACAGGGTTTGATTGGTGAAAAATCTATATGCATATGAGAAAGAGTTAAGTTGATGGGCGGCGGTGGTCCTTCCTAAACATAGTCAAATCTAACATTTAGTTCTGAACAATAGAAAATGTCTACCTCAAATCAGCCACAATCAATAGGAAATCTAAGTAAGTCTACTTCAAAGAATGAAGACCTAGGAGGCTGATTGCTATTTGTGAAAGATTGAAGACCGGGTTTCATTTGTTTCATGTTTTTACCATGTAATTTATGGGAAAACACTCATATTTTAAAAAAAGGAAATCACACCGTGGATGAATATTGGTAATATCTGGAACTAACTATGAGAAGAGTAGGTATGGAAAATGATGATTCATTTGTAAATAACATGTTTATCAATGGACTAAGGGAGAATCTTTAAATACCGATTAAGCATCAATATAATGTACCACTGAGTGACTCGTAGGTGAATGTAAGGTTGGTTGAAAGTACTTTAACACCGAAGAGGACCCCATGCTACAACTTCAACAATCAAAGGATAAGGCTTGACCTGTGAAATTCTATATTCAGCCGAGAAAGAGTCAAGGTAATGGGTGGTTGTTGTCCTACCTAGATGTAATCAAATCCAACATTTAGTCCTGAACAATATAAAATGTTTACCTCAAATCATCTACAATCTATCAGAAATCTAAGTAAGTCTACTTCAAAGAATCAAGAGCTAAGAGGCAGATTGTTATGTGCGAAAGAATAAAGACCAGGCTTCGTTTGTATCATGGTTTCACCATGTACTTGATTGAAAAACACTTGTACTTAAAAAATAAGAAGCGGGGAAATCGTACTGCGGATAAATATTGGTAATATCTTGAACTAAATATGAGAAGAGTAGGTATGGAACATGATGATGCATTTGCAAAGAACGTGTTTATCGAAGGAATAAAGGATAATTTCTAAATACCGATAAGTATTCAACATAATTTACCAATGAGTGACTCATAGGTGAAATTCAGCTTGGTTGAAAGTAACTTAACGCCGAAGAAGATCCCATCCTACAACTTTAATAATCAAATGACAGGGTTTGACTTGTGAAATACTATATTCGGCCGAGGAAGAGTCAAGTTGATGGGCGGCTATGGTCCTTCCTAGATGTTATCAAATCCAACATTTAGTCCTGAACAATAGAAAATGTCTACCTTAAAACAGCCACAATCCATCTAAAATCTAAGTAAGTCTACTTCAAAGAATCAAGACCTAAGAGGTTGATTGCTATTTGCAAAATATTGAAGGTCGGGCTTCATTTGTTTCATTTTTTTCCCATGTAATTTATGGAAAACAGTGATATTTAAAAAATTAGAAAAAGGAAATCTCACCGTGGATGAATAATTGTAATGTCTTGAACTAACTATGAGAAAAGTAGGTATGGAAAATGATGATGCATTTGTAAAGAACATGTTTATCAAAGGACTAAGGGAGAATCTCTAAATAAGAATTAAGCTTCAACATAATGTACCAATGAGTGACTCATAGGTGAAAGTAAGGTTGGTTGAAAGTACCTTAATGCCGAAGAAGACCCCATCCTACAACTTCAACAATCAAAGGACCCAGTTGACTTGTAAATTCTATATTCAGCTGAGGTAGAGTCAAGTTGATGGGCGGTTGTGGTCCTACCTAGATGTAATAAAATCCAACATTTAGTCCTGAACAATAGAAAATGTCTACCCCAAATCAGCCACAATCCATCTGAAATCTAAGTAAGTCTACTTCAAAGAATCAACGCCTAAGAGACTGATTGCTATTTACGGAAGATTAGAGACCAGGCTTCATTTGTTTAAGGTTTTTACCATGTGCTTGATGGAAAAAAACTGAAATTTAAAATATAAGAAGAAAGTAAATCTCGGTGTGGATGAATATTGGTAATATCTTGAACTAACTATGAGTAGAGTAGGTAGTGAAAAAGATGATGCATTTGTAAAGAACATGTTTATTGAAGGACTAAGGGAGAATCACTAAATACCGATTAAGCTTTAACATAATGTACCATTGAGTGACTCATAGGTAAAAAATAAACTTGGTTCAAAGGACTTTAAGGCCGAAGAAGACCCCATGCTACAACTTCAACAATCAAAGGATAGGGGTTGACTTGTGAAATTCTATATTCGACCGAGGAAGAGTCAAGTTGATGAGCGGCTATTTCCCTACCTATATGTAATCAAATCCAACATTTAGTCTTGAATAACAGAAAATGTCGACCTCAAATCATCCACAATCCATCTGAAATCTAAGTAAGTCTATTTCAAAGAATTAAGAGTTAAGAGATTGATTGCTATTTGAAAAAGATTGAAAACTTGGCTTCATCTGTATCTTTTTTTTACCATGTATTTGATGGAAAAACACTCATACTTAAAAAATAAGAAGCAAGGAAATCACACCGTTGATTAAAATTGGTAACACCTTGAACTAACTATGGGAAGAGTAGGTATGGAAAATGATGATGCATCTGTAAAGAACATGTTTGTCGAAGTACTAAGGGAGAATCTATAAATATAGATTAAGCTTCAACAAAATGTACCAATTAGTGACTCATAGGTGAAATAAAGGTTGGTTGAAAGTACCTTACGGCCGAAGAAGACCCCATCCTAAAACTTCAATAATCAAAGGGCAGGGTTTGATTTGTGAAATTCCATATTCGGTCGCGGAAGAGTCCAGTTGATGGTTTGTTGTGGTCTGACCCAGACGTAATAAAATCCAACATTTATTCCTAAAAATAGAAAATGTCTACCTCAAATCAGCTACAATCCATCTGAAATCTAAGTAAGACCACTTCAAAGCATCAAGAGTTAAAAGGCTTATTGCTATTTGCGAAAGATTGAAGACCGGGCTTCGTCTGTATCTTCTGTTTACCATGTGCTAGATGGAAAAACACTTGTACTTAAAAAATAAGAAGCAAGGAAATCGCACCGTGGATTAATATTGGTAACCCCTTGAAGTAACTATGAGACGAGTAGGTATGGAAAATGATGATGCATTTGTTAAAAACTTGTTTATCGAAGTACTAAGGGAGAATCTATAAATATAGATTACACTTAAATATAATGTACCAATCAGTGACTCATAGGTTAAATTAAGGTTGGTTGAAAGTACCTTACGGCCGAAGAAGACCACATCCAACAGCTTCAACAATCAAAGGGGAGGGTTTTACTTGTGAAATTCCATATTCGGCCAAGGAAGAGTCAAGTTGATGGTTGGTTGAGGTCCTACCCAGACGTAATAAAATCTAACATTTATTCCTGAAAATAGAAAATATCTACCTCAAATAAGCCACAATCCATCGTAAATTTAAGTAAGTCCATTTCAAAGAATCAAGAGTTAAGAGGTTGACTGCTATTTGCGAAAGATTGAAGACCGGGCTTCTTTAGTAGCTTGTTTTTACCATGTATTTTATGGAAAAACATTCATAGTTAAAAAATAAGAAGCAAAGAAATTGCAACGTGCATTAATATTTGTGATACCTTAAACTAACTATGATAAGAGCAGGTATGGAATATGATGATGCATTTGTAAAGAACATGTTTTTCGAAGGACTAAGGAAGAATCACTAAATAAAGAGCTAATAGGTTGATTGCTATTTGTGAAAGATTGCAGACCAGACTTTGTTTGTATCATGGTTTTACCATGTACTTGATTGAAAAAAATTGTACTTAAAAAAAAGAAGCAGGGAAATTGCACCATGTGTGAATATTGATAATATCTTGAACTAACTATGAGAAGAATATGTATGGAAGATGAAAATACATTTGTAAAGAATATGTTTATCGAAGGATCGAGGGAGAATATCTAAATACAAATTAAGCTTCAACATAATGTACCAATGAGTTACTCATAGGTGAAAGTAGGTTGGTTTAAAGTAACTTAAGGCCGAAGAAGACCCCATCCTACATCTTCAACAATCAAAGGACATGGTTGACTTGTAAAATTCTATATTTGGCCGAGGAATAGTCAAGTTGATGGGTGGTTGTGGTCCTACCTAGATGTAATAAAATCCAAAATTTATTCCTGAACAATTGAAAATGTCTACCTCAAATTAGCCACAATCCATCTGAAATTTTAGTAAGTCTACTACAAAGAATCAAGAGTTAAGAGGCTGATTGCTATTTGCGAAAGATTGAAGACCGGTGATGAGAAGTCAAATGCATATGTTTTCCGAAGCATTTAACATATCTTTTGTTATCGTTTTGTTGAATGATTGCTAGATTTAGGTAGGTTTACATCATAAGTAGTTTAGATGACCGTTTTCGGTTTTCGTATCTAAATCCTTCATTTTGCAACCTAGTTTGAGTCTAATGGATTTTTCGTCCTTAAGAGCATATAGATTTATTTTTGTAAGCTTAATTTTTAGATTGCTCGTAAGAACTTTGGAGTATTGTATTGAAGGCCATTCGAAAGGATGATAGAAGATTGAAGGCCACAAGTCAAAACGTGGTAGAAGATAAAGAAGCGGATGAATTGTGATCCGGAAGGGTGAACCAAGTTCCGGGATAAATCAAAGAAGAACCAACTTCCGAGGGTGGGACCATTGGATTCTTCTTCTCGAGCACTATGAAATCGACTACAAGAACTTCCGAATCGGATCAACGGTTCAACCGTGGCGACCAACCGAAG
>JAULKM010162354.1:0-16323 GCA_032355605.1 Rubia tinctorum | reverse complement strand
CGTAACCAAGTTGTGTGTCTCGTGTTTATTTACTTTACATACTTGATTAGGTTAGACTACGTTGGAACATAGGTTTGTTAGTTAAAGCCTAAAACGGTAAAACCCGTTTTTCATGGCGGATGCCCAATAGCGGGCTGAAAATCCGCCGAGTAGGCTGTCTCTGACCTACAATGTGCCCACTCTCAGGTCGCTACTCTGGAGGGTAGCCTAGAGCTGGAACGAGGGGTTTCAGAGTCCTTGTACCTGGTAGTGATAAAAATTAAGGCTGGAGTCCTGGATCATCGGTAGTTCCGCGATTGGGTATCCACTCGCAGCTTCACCTGCATTTATGCAAAGATGATGCAGAGTCAGTGTGCTTCTGAGCTTCTAGTTGTGGCCATGTTTAAGGCCTTTGACATGGATGCTTCAGTGACCGATTCCTAGGTGCTTCAGGAAAAATTGGGGAATTGTTCGTTCTTTTAGGGAGCATAGCTTCTCCGAGTAATTCTTCCTGCTCAGCCCTGAGATAAGCATCGTAGAGCTCGAGGCCTGGAACCTGATGTTGCGGCGACTCAGACTGCATGCCCTTTTACTTTATTGTTTCAGGCCTTTGCCCTTTGCGAGTTTGTGACCATTACCTCAAACTCTTATCAACTTGAAAAAATTGGCTAACAACTTCCTGCATGCACAAGGCTAGGGGTGATTCCCATCAGCCTGAAAAGGCTGGCTAACATTTCTCTGACTGCACGAGGTCAGGAATGCTTTTTTTATTTTCCTTGTGAACGAGTTCCTTTGTCTCGTTCCTTTTCCAAACTGGCACTTAGCTGGGTTTAGCTTCATGCCTGTCTCTTGGAACAGCCTCAGCGTATAGATTACGTCCACCATGAAGCTGTCATATTTTGTGCTTTTTATCACCATGTCGTCGATATAAACCTCCATGTTTTTGCCCACCAGTTCCTAAAATATCTTATCAACTACCCTGCAGTAAATGGCTTCCGTATTTCTTAGCCCTAAGGGGATCATGCATTAACCGAACGTTTATTTTTCCATAATAAATGTTGTTTTTTCTACATCATTTTCTAGCATATGGATTTGATAGTATCCCTTATACTCCCTCCGTCTCACAATAATCTTCCTGATTTGACTTTTGAAGTCAAACTAAACTAACTTCAACCATTAAATTCTCTTAATATATATGTATGGTTATTATCGTGTGATATGGTTTTAGATTCATGATAGCATATATTTTTTAACTATTAATTTTTAATAATTCTTCAACACACAGGAAAAAAAATTAGTAATTAAAAGTTGAAGTAGTTGACTCCTAAATTAAAATTAGGAAGATTATTTTGAGACGGGGGGAGTATGCATCAAGAAAACATTTAATTGGATAGTTAGTAAGGGTATTTACCTTCTGGTCAATGGCCGATCGCGGGTAACAGTTTTTGGAGAAGACCTTGTTTGGGTCTGTGTAGTTTACGCACATCATCCATCTTCCATCTACTTTCTTCACTGGGACTGGGTTAGCTAACCAGCTCAGGTATGGTATTTCCTTCAGTATTCCATATTCCGCCAGGTTCTCCACTTCTTTGTTAACTGCTTCTTTTCTCTCCCTGCATAGCATTCTTCTCTTCTATTTTATAGGTCGATGACCGGGTGCCACCTTGAGTTCGGGCATCCAATCTCCTTCAGCACACTAGTGATGTCTTGCGGCTTCCATGCAAATTCCTGAATGTTTTCTCGCAACATTCTTATCAAATCCTCCTTCACCCTGGATGGCAGGTATGTTTCTACCTGCACTATCTGACCTTCTTCCAGATGCACTGTTTGTAATTTTGGACCTAGCTTGGATGGATCATCTTCGCCTGCTACCATTACCACTGCTTTGGGATTCCCAGTCTGTCTTCTTTGTGCCTAGTCTTCTGTGCTTCTCTTTCGCTTGTTCAGGGCGATCGGATGACATTCTCTTGCTTTCTGTTGGTCTCCTCTTAGAGTCATTATTCATAGCCTTGTGGGGGAATTTCAGCAACAAATGTAGGGTGGACACTATTCCTTTCAATAATGCTAAAGTTGGTCTCCCCAGAATCATGTTGTAAGGGTTGTTAGCCTTCACCACGATAAACTCCATATCTATTGTCTTCTTCCTCACTCCGTCCCCATAGTTACTGGGAGGTATATGGTTCCCTCCGGTCACACTGTCATGTCTACAAAGTCTACTAGTGGATTGTTAGTCGGTCTTAGCTTCCTCCTTGTGTTTTCATCTAGCTTTTCAAAGCAGTATCGGTACATGATTTCTGCTGAGCTTGCCCATCCACGTAGGCCTTGTATATTTTCCTCTCCCTTACCTTCACCGTGATTACAATGGCATGACCTCCTGCCGGCCTGTCTGGAATGGGGTCCTCGGATCAAAATGATATAACCTCGTTTGCACCCAGCATTCTGTCTACTAGTGTTTCCTAAGGCATCTACCTACAACGAGCCTTTCTCTCTGACCCAGTTCTTCCTCCTGCACTCTCTCTGATAATGGCATAGATTTCGGTAGCCGTCCTCCTGATGTTGTCATCTCCATGCGTTGATTGAGTGTATTTTATACACATATTTTATGTACTTTTATGGGCTTCTTTTGCCATTTGATGTGCACGTAGGTGTGTTTTTGTGCAGGAAATCATTAGATTGTGCGCTGAGGGTGAGGAGCGATATACTATATTTTCCCCCCTTAACTGTGGTTTTTTCCAACAGGGTTTTCCCGGTATGATTTTTAATGAGCAATGTGCTCCAATGGAATATGTACTTAGAGACATTATTCCAAAATGAATCTCATAAACAATTGGATCGTGCTATGAAGATTTTGGGCTCAATTTGGTTCATATGAATAAGTTCCAATATGATGACTGGATTAATTAGCCCAATAATAATTTCCTTTTCTTATTTGAATTGGTAATTAGGGTTGTATAAAAACTATAAACAATTTTCGGAACCGGCTGTAGCTAAGGAGGAAGGCCGCGTTGTAGTTTCTCTCATCGAAAGTGATTCTTTCGCCGCACAAGGAAGATGCATGCGAACATTGACTCTAGAACATAATTATTTATCACATTATCATCCTGGTGACATTGTTTTGTTTAATTATATTTAATTCTATTATTAGTTTAATGTTTTTCAATAATGTTTAGTAGCTAAATCTCTTCTCCGGGTTAGGGTAATGAAGCATTAATTATGATCTATATGTGAGGTCTAATTGTTCTTGATAATTGATTTGTATGGATTCCTATTGTTCTCTGTGTATATTTTATTATGAATTTCTTGAGATTTGATCAACATTGAGTTATTTGGAATAGTGCAAATTACATTCCACTATTTATCTTTATCTGGTGGGTAAATTAAGTAGTTGCGAAGCTAGCAGCAGATAGTGGGAATAATGGGTAGATAATTTGTGACGGCTAATCTGATTATGAGTTATCTGAATTGGGTTTCTTTGTTTCTTAATGCTGTTAATATATTAAATCTAGTTTACAGATGATTCTTCCTAGATTATTAATTAGAGAAGTAGTCAGTTTATAGCTGATTCTTACTAGCTATCGATAAAGTAAGAAAAAATTGGACTGTGTCTTGTAGCTGAATCTCGATAGCCTATAACTGGTTGGTTCATGCAAATTGATTTATTATTGCGATTGTGGTCATATAAATTATTAGTTAATGTGGATTTACCTGTTGGCATATTTCATTCTTAAATTGATATTTGTGTTTATTTACATTCTTAGTTTAATTAAAATATTTTCTTAGTTAATCGATATTGTTTTCTTTGTTAATAGATTATATTCTCCATCAAATTTAGGCGTGATAGCTAATCAACAATTGAATCTTTAGAAATAAAAATTTGCTTACACTGTTCTCTGTGGGATCAACCTTGCTTACTCTATACTTGAATTTAAATCTAATAAGTTAGCAGGTTTATTTGGTACAAAAACAACCTATCAAATTGGTGCCGCTTCCGAGGAACAGTCGTTAATTATTTTTCTTATTTCTATTTTTTTCTTGGTGCATGTCCAGGTCATCAAAATCCAAATTGTTGTACAATCCAGAAATTGAGAAGGCAATAAGGAGGTAGCGGAAACAAGCCAAGGAAGTGCGCCAAGAAATTTTCCCGGTTCCAACACCATCTAGTTCGACTGAACGGGAGACCCATTTGGCTCAGATTTTGGAGAAGATTTCGAAACAAAAATTATAGATATGGAAGAAACTGGTTTGATTTGAGAAAGGACAATGAGGGAGTTGTCCAACCAGGATATTGATGATCCCTCGTCACCGATAGTGCTACCAGATGTTGGTGCAAACTTTGAGATTAAATTGGCGCTATTGAATCTCTTGACAAAGTTCTATGGGAAGAAGGGTGAGGATCCCCTTAATTTTCTTATTGAGTTCATCAAGATTTTCAAGATTCAGAAGAAACCTACAGGAGTCACTAAAATCATTTTAGACTCGTTGGTTTTCCGTTCACTCTATCAGCGAGAGCAAATGCATGGTTCAATAGTTTGGAACCCAACTCTATAAGGCGACTGCATTGAAGAAGGAATTTCTGCAACAATATTTTCCATCCACTAAGGCGACTGCAACAAAAAGACAAATTACTGGGATTGTGCAGGAATTCGATGAGTCACATAGTGCTTATTGGAACAAATTTAAAAGTTTGGTGGATGGATGTTCGAATCATGGCTTGTCGAAGAAAGAACTTATGGAATGCGTTTTTCAAGGCATGCTTGAAGAGTACCGGTGTCATCTCAATTTTGTGAATGGTGGCTCATTTTTTTAACAATACGACTTCAGAGGGTCGTAGGTTGATTAAAGATTTTGTGGAAGCCACTAAATATTTTTCTGGACAAGGTACTCGTATAACTAAGGCATCTGCAGCTAGCATTGGGGATCTTGATGATGAACTCAAGGAAATATTGGAACGAATGGAGAAGATGATCCGCTTTCAAGCAATGGAGAAAATGACAATAGTTGATACAAACAGGTCTTGTGGCATATGTGGTAATATGGGGCACCCCAATGACTTGTGTGCCATGTTTTCTGAGGAATCTATAGCCCAATCAAGTATGGGCAAAAATACTTCTGGAAATTAGCATCGCCACTATGCTCCTTACTCAAACACCTACAACCCGGGTAGATTGAGTGGTCAAGTGCAGGGGGCCCCTGATCAACAAGTTTTTAACCCACCATAACAACAAGAGCCATATCAGGCACAATCTCATCCACAAAGAAAATAACTTGAAGACATGTTTGGTGAGATGATGAGTACCATGCAAAGAATGATGCAAGATATAAAGTCTTCACAACAGAGTATGCAAACAACATTGGATCAACATACTCATCAAATTTCTCATCTTACAACCACTGCAATTAACTGATGGGGAATCAAGGAAAGTTACCGTCTCAAGTTCAACTAAATCCAAATGCAAATGTGAGTCAGATTACTCTAAAATACGGAAATACACTGGAAGATTTAGCATCAAATATCCACATTGAAGAAACGAGACAACAAATTGGGGAGGTTGTACCCTAGGGGAACCCTAAAAATGTTTTGAGTCCAAACAGAGGATGTGCAAGGTACAAAAGGCCTAAAAATATACGGTAAGTAATCCTGAACCAAATATGAATTCGGATTATATTATACCTCCCTCATTCCCTCGCAGACCAGAACTGAAAAAAGAAAAATGAGGATATAAATGACATCTTCAACATATTTAGCAAAGTGCACATCAATGTCCCCTTTCAAGAGGCAATAAAAAAATGCCTAAGTTTGCGAAATTCTTGAAAGACTCCTTATCTAGGAATAACAGCAATAACGACGATGAATTATTATGCTATAGCGTGCTTGCAAGTTTTTATTTGTTTGGAGTAGAAATAAGTGTTATTATTTTTGCACTTTTATTTTTGTTTGAGGACAAATAAGAGTTTAAGTGTGGGGAGAGTAATTGTATTGATCATTATGTTAAATTTTCCTTAATGCTGAAATTTGTGAAATTTTCAAAAAATATTTATAAAATCAATGGAAAATTGTTTTATGAATTGAGTTGATTTCATTGTGGAACATGGGTATGTGGTAATATAGTGAATTCAAGAATGTATGCATAAGTTAATGTTTTTAAATGATTCTTTAGATGACGAAAAAGGGCAAACTTTCATATTAACCAAGTAAAGTCAGATTTTGAGCTAGAGGGGAGCATTCTCCACACCCCCTTCTTTGTTGAGTGTACAAGTTAAAGCATGTTATGTGGATTATATTTAAACTTGTGTGCAAGGATGAAGGAGGCACTAGGATTAACTCATTTTGGCCTTCGTAAATATTTCTACCTATATTTTGACCCCTAGTGAGCCAATTTGAGCTTTGACCCTTCTTTGAATTTGAGCTCCAATAATATTTAGCAATTTTTATTTCATCTAACCCCATGCGTATGCAATTCTATATATATGAAGATGGTGGATTATGCATTGTACTTTGATTCTAATGCAATAATATGAATGGATGGAAAGTATTGTTTATGAAGAATTTGGTTGAGAATAATTGTTTTGAGCTTGATTACGAAGAAGTACTATTTTAATTTGTTATTGGAAGATTGAACGGTTATTATGGAGGCGGTTTACTTATTTTGATGGTCCGGTTTGGCAGAATAAGAGAGGTCCTGAATTAGTTTATTTGTATTTAAAAAGTGAGTATCAGTACCAGGAATAAAAAAGTGAAGTGATGATGGGTACTCTCCGGAAAAAAATTGAAAAAACAAAGAAAAAAAGAAAGAGTGAAAGTTTCATATGATTTGGTAGATGATTTTGGTGGACGGTTGTGATGGATAGTTTGATGGAAGATTCTTACTGTTGGAGTTCATGAGTAGTACACACATGGTTTTTGTTATATTTTTAAAACTTAGAATTCCTTTAGATCCCTCGTCAATTTGATGTCCTAACGCCACGTTACAGCCTTTTCGGAAGACCATCCTGACTTGTGTGCAATTTTTGAATCATATTTCACTTATAAATAGCATGCCATACTTGTGTTTTTATTGTGAGTTGTACAATGGAATAGTGTAGGGAGAGTGTGTGAACGCATAACGTGAGGAATAAAAGGATTGTTTGCCTGATTTTGACAAAGATGAAAAGATATAGCTTGTGTTGAAGTTCTTGGAATTAGCTTGTGGTAAGACGGTTGGTTCCATAGTGAATGATGTTTGATTTGATTTTGTGGGAATGTTTTGTTTTGCTAATGATGTTTTTATATGCTTGAGGGCAAGCATGATTTAAGTGTGGGGATGTTTGATTGGGTGTATTTAATACACATATTTTATGCACTTTTATGAGTTTCGTTTGCCATTTGATGTGCACGTAGGGTTGTTTTGTGCAGGAAATCATTAGATCGTGTGTTGAAGATGAGGAACGATACACTATAATCTTCAAGCGTGCTATCTCGCTGCCTCTTATTATCTACCATTGTTTCTAATCTTTCTACTTCCTTCCCCTTACTTTTATGGTACCTCTCCGGGGATCTCTTCCTGTCCCTATCCCCCGCTCCTTCTGGTGGCTGCCCGAGAGACTGCTCCTTCCTGATTTGTTCCAGTAAGTGTCTTTATTGTGGGCTCGTGCCTCCTTTTCTAGATGTGCTAGTTCTCCACTTCGGACACTGGTTGTTGCTTTATTCTACCTGGTTTGCTTCATCGTTGAATCTCTCATAATACTCCGATAGCGACTCTGATGGCTTCTGCTTAACAGCCAACGACTTGTATCTTATCCTTTGAACTTCCTCCTTTGCATGGAGTGTGCTAAAAACTTTTCCTGAAACTGTATGAAACTATCTATAGTTTCGTCTTCCAAGTTCTTAAACCAGACCCTGGCTGCAGCCGTGATGGTGGTGAAACATTTTCACAAAATAGCCCCAGGTTTTGGGAAGGCGGTCACGTTGGTCGAGAACGTGTGTAGATAATCCTCCGGGTCTGCCCCCTCCATACCACCCTAGGTTGAGGGGTATCTTTAGCTTGGGGTCTTCCATGTAGAGATAAATTCTCTTTGTGAACGGTAACCTTCTTCCCCCCTTTCTAGACGATCGTTCCTTGCTCTCTGGCTTTCGCCGCTCCAACTTGCTCCTTTCACCGCTCCAGCTTGCTCTTTTAGCCGCTCCTGCTTGCTACTTTCCCCTCCTCCCTTCATGAGATTCTACGAGTCGTACCAGCTGTCTCCTGTAAAAGCTTGATATAGTTTCATACCTTTGCCCTTTGACTTCCTTCCTAATGCCACCCTACTATCCTTCTCCTTGATAGCGATGCGACTGATTTCCTAATCTCTTCCTCCCCATTGAGAACTTCTCTTGTTCATCATGCTCGTGGAACAACTTTGTTTGCTTGACGATGTACTTCTTATTTCCTGGACCATCTTCTTCCCTGGCTCTCTCCATTTCTTCCATCTCCTTTAGCTTCTTCATAATTTCCCTTTGCGAGTCAACGATGGTCTGCAAGATTTCAGAGTTACCTATCAGCTCGTCAGCTGTCTGAAGTCTATGTTGCTCTCATTTTGGTGTCTACGTAACTTCATCCTCCAGGTAGGTGGCGTTCTCTATGAGCACTTGGTTCAGTAGGTGTCTAACCGACGGAAGTTCTTCCATGGTGTGTGAGTCGCGCAGATGCTAAAGATTGAGAAATCTCCACCAACGGTGCCAATGTTGAGTCATCTGTCTACCCGTATCTTAGAAAAAAACTCCTGGCCCTAAGACCCCCTTTGACATGTAAAATAGCTCAGAACTAAGTCAAACAGGCTGGTGCTTTTCGGAGCCGGCTCCAATGATCTTGTCAAAAAGGAGTATTCTTAGGGTTGTGGTAATGTAATCTTGGAATGAGTGAACATACCGTATAAGCATATTTTATTCCATGTTATATGAGTTCTGTGTGGCTGATGTGACAAGTCGTGTCACTTCATCTTCTGTCCATTGTTCATTTTTTCGCCTCCCAACAGGCTTCTTGCCTTGGGCTAATGAGAGCACATGCTTCTTACCTTGGACTTATTAAAGCTTAATGGGTTCTATGGTCTATACCTTATTAATAGCATACATTTAATTTTCTATTATCATGTGTACTTTTAATGGTTAAAAATATTTAGTGGGAGGAGTTTGTCTCCTGCGAGATCGTCTCACGGTGAGACCGGGTAAAGTATAAATATAAGAATAATATAATAAGGGCTTTTAAAATTTTAGGTTAGAACACAATTATTTTTCGCTCAGGGTGTATTTTAAAACAAATCACAAATCCATGGAATAATTTGAAATTTCCAAAAAATAACACATGCGCAACGATTCCATCATCCCCCATCGTCCGCTAGCGCCGTTGTCCACCTTTGAGCTTTGTGTCTTCAATAACAGCGATGACAGTGCCAGAGACTTTAATAACAATGATGAAGGAACCGAATATTTCAAATTTTCCAATCGTCGGAGAAGATGAACGATGGCCAATGGTTTCATCAATGAATCAGAACGGGTTCGGTGGCCAAGGGTTTCTTCAATGGTTCAGAACGTATTCCGGCGATTGGTAAGGGTGGTGAAGGGTTACGTGATGCGTATTTGGGGTTTTTCGACAGATCGCGAGGAAGAAAGGTATTCCGGCGGGGTAAGGATGGCAAAGGGTTTTGCAAGGCGTATTCTAAGTAAAATAAAGAAACCCATCCCCAGCACTGTCGCAGGGAACAAGGGTAAGGGTATTCCGCCGGAACAAGGTCAAAATGCCTAGGTAAGGTACCGGAACAAGGGTCAGAACATGTTCACAAGTTTCGATGTCGGATGGTTGAATTTGTTGCCGGAACAGTAGCCGTCGTAGTTGAGTTGAACTCGGGTAGGGTTGAATTCGGGTAGGGCCGTCATTTTTGGGCCAAGATACTCCATTTTGTGCTGGCAATAAACTCAGGTTTGGGCTGATTTTTAACTCAAATAGAAATAAAACATCTATTTAAATTATTAAAAAATCATGTGAATATGATTAAAAAATCCAATATCTAAACATCAAGCTAAAAATATAAAACATTAGACCAAATTCATTGAAAATCATAAATCCAACATCAAATCAAAGTAATTAAACATCAAATATAAAACATAACAGATAAAACATCAAGTTAAATTAATTGAATATCATAAACAAATGATAAAATACCAACATCGAGTCAAAATAATTAAACATCAAATATAAAAATAAAAATAGTCATCAAAATAAAATAGTTACAAATCAATTTTTTTAAAACACTATACATTATAATAGTTAATCATCAAATAAAAATACATTAAATTACAATAGTTAAACATCAAATAAAAATAATGAGATGAAAATAAATTATAATAGATAAACATCAAATTAAAAACACTATAATACACATCAAATTAAAATAGATAAATATCAAACTAATACACAAAAAATACATAAAATATAAAACATCAGCTATCACATAAAAATGTGCCATTAATATCAAAAAATGTAAACATCATTAATAAATTTAGAAACCTAATTCACACCGTTGAAACATCAAATGATATACAAAATAAATAAATAAAAACGTCAATATCAATTTTGAAAAGAACGCGTTGAAAACCTAAAGCATCAATCAAAATGAAAGTATAAATAATAAGCTGAAATCTAAGCTAATAAAATAGTGCTAACTATTGTCAACATGCATAAAATGTCAAAAATTTAACATGCAAACACAAGATTTACAATAAGAGATCATATTTTAATTACAAAATACATGATTCCAGTGGGAAATTTTTTTATTAAAAACATTATAGGGTTTGGTTGAAACATCAAATATTGACAATGAAACATTAAGTCTAGTGGCAAAAATGTGTGCATTGTGCGAAAAGGAGGAGAAAAATTTATCAGCGAATTTTTCGACTTGGATTCTTGACCAGCGAGATTTTTATGACTCGGAATAATTTATTTCCCATTTTTTTATGCTCAACACCCCAAAAAAGTAATATTTGCACCCCAGATTCCTCCTTCATCTCCCAAACTTTCTTAAATTATATTTGGAACTCCATATCTAATTAAACTTCATAATATTGCACATTAATCCCTGGTTTCGCTGTGAGACGATCTCACATTAGATTTTGTCTGGTTGGAGAGATAGGGACCATGGGGTACTAGAGAGTAGGGGCAGAGCCAAAAAACATTAGTGGCGGAACTGATATGTAAAAGAAAAAATTCCCATTTTTTTTAGAGGGGGTTGGAAATTTTTTTTTAAAATACTACCCCAAATTTCCTTTAAATTTCAGCTCAGCACGGATTGAAACCCCCTCCAGCCCCCTCTTGGCTCCGCCCCTGCTAAAGAGAGTAATCGAGTGATGAGAAAAGAGAGGCAAATTTTGCCTTGGAAATCCAATTTTTTTGTACATAAGCACGATTAATCCAAATTTGAGACTTGACTCACGGTATTAATTTTTCAGTGCCGGAAAAGTTTGTCCTAAAGTTAACGAAGTTTCAATAAAATTAAGTAACATGTTTCTTTGGCGTGGTGAGATTGGTTAAAATGGTCGTGTAGCCATGCACAGCTAATATATTAGCTAATCTCGTACTATATAGTATGAAATAAAGCAGTCAAAAGAGCTCAATCTCCAAAATTTGGTCATAATTTCAACCTCCTATTATGAACTTTTTCAAGATGTCAAAAGTTTGTGCTCTAAACTTTTTTTACATTGTTTATTTGTAATCGTCTTCCTGTCTGATTTAAGAATTCCCAGTTCACAGTTCCCACCAAAGGCACTGAGGAATTGTTAAAGGATGCAATTAGTTCGTTGGGAGGTGATTACATGTAATACCTGCGGTGGTGTTGAAATAATTACGTCAATAATGGTTCGAATATTTTGGTCTGATGGTTCCCTAATTTGTTGGCCTAAATGCACTTGTTTAAAGACTAATTAATTTTAGACACAGAGTATATACTTTAAACTTGAATATTGAGTTTTGTAACTTAAACATTATAGTTTTATACAATATTTTTTGTGTTTTAGCATCCAATTATATTTCATCATATATTTAACTACAGGATGTAATATTTAAGTTTTAAAAAAGAATGTATATGTTAGAAAAAAAATCATAATTCATTAATGTAAGAATTGTCATTAACGGCTCTATTGTACGATGGTTATGGATCTTTTATTTGGAACCACGTCCATCCAATTTTCTGAATTTGGAACATGTGTTTCGATAGTCGGATTGATAATAGAGGGCTTCGGCGTTAGACAACGGTTGGTGAACAATTATCGTCTAACGTAGTATGATCAGTGGTGGTTGGGCAAGGATCGTTGATCCGCACTCCGCGGGAACGCTAATAAATTACGGGAGATCTACTAACCCGCAGAGCGCTGGGAGACCAAAGAGAAGAATTTATATTGTTACTCACGTACTTACTACCAACTACCACAGGATAGTTAAAGGCAAGTCCGAGGTCGTCCACAGAGATACTAAGATTTAAAATCTAACTACGCAAGACTTGCAATCGGGCATCACTCCGATTGTATGTCGGGAATAACTAGTGTCGCAAAAATGGTTTTTTTGGGGGGGTGTCTATAAACTACTGAACATGGAAAACAAGAGAATAAACTATATTAAGCTAAGACTTGGGGATATTTGCGTAACATGACAGGTATATGATTTTGATCCAAGATTGTATCAAATGCAACATGTATAAACCTATCCCAATGTGTATGTCACATAGTGTAAGTGATAGTCAACACTTTCCAACTCCTGTCACACAAAGGTGCCCGCGTCTATTATATCAACACCGCCTTCGTAATCAGGAAAGTGCATCAAACAGTCCAACCGTTTAGCGCTCCTCTTTCCCCTAAACAATTATGTCCCGGATCTCCACTATGAGCGCTTCTCCCTAGGCCTATAGAGGCAAAGGAATAGGCATCTTATGATGACTTTAGGGTTGAAACAACAATGGTCGCTAAACCACAACCTTAGTAGCTACAAACTATTATACTTCTCTATCTGGGTTCCTGACCCATTCGAAATTAGGCATACAATCGTATGGATTCAGTGCTCACGGCCTATGTACCTACACTTCATTAGCCAAAACTCGCGATCCCGCATATCCTAACTGGACACTCCCAAGGGAAACAAGTCTAGCGCTATTCATGTTACATACTACAATGGTGTATCAAGGAGTTAAACTAACCTGCATCATTTCAAGAATGTAAAGAGCGAATCAAGCATAATATTCATACATATATAAGATAGGGTAATCTAAAATCTCACAAAATCTCTACCAAGTCATGAATACAAATTAGATCCCTAAGAAAATAAGCATTCCCTTAGCATTGAACCCATTTTTACCATTCGATTCAATGCGTTTGAGCAAAACTAGGAAGATTAAAAGAAGAGAGAAGGGTTATTCCCTTTCTGTCTCTATCTACTCTTAGAAACTTGGAGAAGAGAAAATTACACTAATGTTTCTCCTTCTATCTTCTAAACCCTAGTTGACATAGGATCTTTATTTAGTAGGTAGGAAAAGGGCTGTAAAGAGACCCAAAAAGTAGAGAAACCCTAAGCTGGATAGCAGCACGGGTCGTGCAATAGCACACAACCTGCGGGGGGACGACCCATGCAATAGTGCACGGGCAGCTGAATGGAAGGGGTATCCTAGCCTTCTGAGTGGTGTGGACGTGCACATCCCTGCAAGTTGTGGCTGGAAGGATCTTCAGAATTTCAGAACGGTGTGGCCCGTGCAGATCTATGCGGGCCACGGGCTGGAGATAAACTTTCCTCATTCTTATGGCACGACCATGCAAATCCCTGTGGGGCACTGGTTGGGTCTTATATCCTTGGTCTTTGAGGCGCACGGGACGTGCTAAAGGGCACGACCAACACCAATACTTAGGCGCACGAGCCAGCCCAACGGCACAGGCCATGCAAAAGCACCCGCCCCACACAATTACTTAGCTGCACCACGGGTCATGCAAAAGGGCACAGTCGTTCTAGTCTTCAAACTTGTCCGGGCTTCAATTACTTTCTCATTGGCGCATTTCCATATACTGCAATGATTAAGAGTGTGGCTTTTGGTCTACTATCATCCATGCGAATGACCTTCAAATATCTACTACCATTCTTGCGAATAACCTTCTACTCCAAAGCGCTTACGAGCGATATACAATGAAGCTCACAAAATAGGATCTAGATGCTCGTAAGCACATAGCATCTATTAGGTCCAAAGAAATCTATCAAACGAGGGATTTAAGCAAGAAAACCAACAAAGTCTACTTAAACCCCCTTGTGATGTAAACCTAACTAAACCTAGCAATCAACCATACAAAAGATACTAAGATACTAACAAGTGTGCTAAATGAATTGGTTAACACATGCTTCTAGATGCAGATCAATCGCCGTTAAAAGTGTTGTACTTTGTCTCCACTGTTTACCCTAGTGCACTTCCTAGGGCACTTCCAAAGTTGGAAGATGTGTCTAGAGTGAACTAAGTTAGACAAATGATGCTGTAATTCTTCCTAAGGAATCCTACAAAAATATGCACTAAAACATACTATCTTAAGGCATTTTCGAGGGCACTTCCAAAGGAGGCACATGTGTATGAAGTGCACTTTTGAGGGGCCTTCCAAATTTGAAACATATGTCTGGAGTGCACCATATTAGACAACAGTGGTTGAACCGCAGTCTAATTAAGCCTATAAAAACATGCATTGAAAGTTACTATTTGAAGGCATTTCTGAAAGAGGGACAGACTTCTGAGCTGCATTTCTAAAAGATGAACCGACTTCGGAAATGGCGTCAGGAATGCACTAAAGTAAGAAACTCTGAAGAAATATTCCACCTTTATAATGGAGTGTGGTCATTTCTCCTCTCGTTCCTCATTCCCAAGTCCCCCCCCCCCCGACCCTCTCCCCAATATAACACTTCCTCCTTTTCTTTTAAATTAGAATCTGTAGTTGGGACTTCATATTTGAATAATGTGTGGTGAAAAACTTCATATTATCATGGTATGATTTTTTTTCTCCGTTTTTGAATTTGTTAATGGTGAACCTACCTACCAATATTCATATATATTATTGTTCAAGGTGGATTGATAATTGTTGTCTGAATGTTTATCATTATGAGTTTGATATTAGTGTAAGATATGAGGATGACGGTGGTTGTTTTGTATTGAAAATGAATGTCGATTTTTGTTCATTCGAAGAATGGAACAGTATGGTGGATTTGGGTTTTTGGTTTCGACATAACCCATAATCCCATATATTTTTTATTAACTTCCGAGATCAGTTCTGAAGTTAGAAGTGGATTATGAAGTATTTTTTTTAGTGTCAAAACAATACCCGGTGGTTAAAAAATAAACTTCCACGACTCTCGGAGGCATCGTAGAAGGCAACGCTCTACGAAGGTTGTGGAACTATCATCCAACGACTAATTTGTTGCACAACGTTGCCAGGGATGCCGCTCTACGTGTTCTTCACTATTTGAAGAGTTATCCCTATCAAGGCCTTTTCCCCTTTTCTCGTAGTTCATTACAGTTAACAAGTTTTTGTGATTCTAACTGGGCCGCATGTCCAATTACAAGGAGATCTCTTTGCGGTTATTTTGTGATGGTTGGTGATTCTCCGGTTTCATAGAAGATGGAGAAGCAACCTACAGTTCTCGTTCTTCTGCTGAATCTGAGCATTGTACTATAGTTGTGACTTGTTGTGAGTTATTATGGTTTAAGTCTTTACTTCGAGACTTAAGGGTTGCGCATTCTGCACTCATGCGCCTCTTTTGCGACAATCAGTCTGCTCTTTATAATGTGGCTAATCCTGTCTTTCATGAACAAACGAAGCATATTGAGGTAGATTATCATTTTGTACCTGATCTTGTGCAGTCCGGCGTTGTTGTTACTCATCATATACGTACTTATGATCAGCATGCAGATATTTTTACTAAAGCTCTTAGGCGTACTAAATATCAGAATTTGCTCGGCAAGTTGAGCATTCCAGATTTTCAAGCTCCAATTTGAGGAAGAGTGGTAAAGAATAAGAGTATTTTGTGAATATTACTTCTGTACGGATTAGAATCCTTTCTTTTTAATGATTTTATATAAGTCTCTTGTATCTCCAACAATTGTAATCTAAGTCGTGAATAAAATAACAACATTATTTCCTTGAAAGCTGGTTAAATAATTGATTGTTGAACATTTTCAATTAGCAAGCGCAGAAAACACCTAAGCTCCACCACAACTTTACCAATGCTCCCTTACTCAAACTGCCATCTGAAAAACTGGTTTTACCGTTTTAGGCGTTAACTAGAAAACCTATGTTCCAATGTAGTCCTAACCAAGTACGTAAAA